>VMKM01000600.1:0-288442 GCA_008360985.2 Macquaria ambigua | reverse complement strand
GGGGGTTCGATCGCCAGCACTACACAAACTGACGGCGTCTATCTTGACCTGGGCGGATTCTGTGTAACATGCTGGGCTGGGTGCACAGGTGACGGAACCTTCATCTAGTCTAGATGGGGGTTCAGCGTAACACCGCCTGTCCAGCGGCTGTCGTGGCAGCCTGACACGAGTCTCCCCGGTGGGTGGGGCTCGACCGGGGAACTACTGTGTACGAGGGAATTGGCTCTTCATGAGTGAAGCCCGTTAGAGGGCCTCGCACGTACTCATAGAACTGGGGTTACACCAGGTAACCATTACTTTTGCGTACTGTCACACCTGTACTGTGTTTTTAGTGTGTCACATGTTTATTTGTGTGTTTGTTTTGCCACTAAAATGTAACTGTAGGAACTATCAATATATCCAAAATCATACAGACTCTTTTTCTTTCCTCTGTTGTTGTTGGCTCAGTGCTCACCCACAGGTGACGTTGATTACCGCTGACAATAACAGTATGAAAACTATAACAAAAGCGCTATGTTCCTTCTCACAATAATCTCTAATTTTCGCCTCGCATCACTCGGGACAATCTGACCGCTGGGCCCTTTGTTTATTCCCCCCAAACAGTAACTGTGCATTGGCTGCTTGGGGCGACGCTGTGTTTGCGTTTGTTTGTGCAGCCGTTCAGCCTCTGACTGACCTCAGAAACTCCACTTCTTCCTGTTATTTTCCTCCACTCTCTCTCCCTTTTCGTCCTTCGTAGGTCTTTATGAGGCGGGTTCAGAAAGAGCCGGGGTGAGCGCGAACTATCCGCTCAAGTTGAAATGTTTTCAGCTCCCGCGGACGCGGAACCGACCGAGCGAACTCGAGACTCGGCGAGACGAGCAGCCCAGGAAGTGGTTCTCTGGGTTTCTTCCACTGGGGGTGTCAGTGCCACACTAGGGCCCCATTATCAAAATCTATCATTTAATCACTCATCAATCGGTTTAGTTGGTTTACAGGGGGAATTGGGCAATACCATTGTGGGGAAAAGGGAAAACAACAAAAACAAACTGTCCACTGCCACCTTATGTTATTTTTGAAAGCATGTTCTATATTAGGCAATATTTATCTTATTCCTAAAATTGTGTCTATGTCCTAGAAAATGCCAACTTTGATTGAGGGATGGGCTCAAGCACTGTAGTCAGATGCCTTACTGCCAATGCACACTCTGGGATCAACTATGTATGTGTGTGTATCAGGGTGGGAAAAACTTTTTAAAATGTGAACATCTACCAGCCACTGACAGATAAATGTTCAAATTCACCAGCCACTCAATAGTAAATCATTATTTTGTCTCCATTAAAAATTGTAAAACTTTAAAACTGACTTTAGACTAATACTAGTTCATCTCACTGAGCTACAGTGAGGCTCTCCTCATCAGAACTGCCACTACTGACAAAAACAACATGGAAAATGATCATTTTCATAACTTATCTTACAGACTAGAACTTACTCTTTTCTCCAGTTAGAAATGGACAGAAAAACTGAAAAACATTGTAAACAACATCCATTTATTTAGATATTCCAGAAATATTCTGGTATACTGTAGTTTATTTTAACTTTGCACAAAGAAGACATAATTTGACACAGACACATTACATTTAAAGGGAACTCAGATTTAACAGTTCAATGGCCCTCTGACTAAAAACATCTTTGTACTTCTTTAAAGACTTTAATATGAGGTTTAAGTATAGTGTGTATTTTATGGATTTAAGATAGACATGTTTTGCATTATGAAAAATGATTGACGATTTAGATTCAGAGGACAGGACAAGAATGCATTACAGAAACATTTACTTACTGCAAAATGTTGCACATTTCGGGTCTTAAATTGGGTAGAAACGGGATTAATATGTGTTTTTATCAAGAATACAATTTAAATGTTGATTTGTCATTGACACAAATAGTCAAAAGAAAGAATGATAAATACAACACTGACATAAAGTGGAGAAGCAGCCAATGACAAAACACTCACAGTGCGTTGGTGTGGATTATGGCACATATCAATCCTGTATTATGTGATTTAACATCATCATTATTGATGAAAAGGAGAAAATTAGCACGTTTTACATACAAGAAAATGTGTTTAATCCTAAAATAGTTACGTCTGAGGTTGTTGGATTACAAGTGGACATTTTGGAGGTATGAGGTCATATAAACCGACATGTTGATATTGACAGACGTGTTGACATTTCTCTGTTAAGGCATGGAATGAGCAACGAGGTAACAGCTATCTACTGCATCGCTTCATCACAGTTGCAATAAAAAGGAGTCTGTGAGCGTAAGACAACATCCACAGAGACAAAAACAAAACATGACCAGCACTGCAACATCAGGACAAGTGGCTGAGTCTTTTGTTTTTTTTAGACCACAGAAACACAAGATAAAGATACAGTCTTTGGTCACAAATAAAACATTCTGCCAAGACACTGAGCAGCACAACACACACTGTAGAATTAATGGGATGTGTCTGACACTATGATTGCACAATGAGAGCGGTCAGCTGTAGAAACACCCAGGACTGATTTATCTACCACTGAACTGTGTTAAAATGTACACGGAACAAGTCGATGGTGCATTTGCTGTTTAAATCCTCATTTTCTCAATAGGGTGAGACAATTTCCAGAGCAGTTTTACTAACTACAGAAATGGTCTTGACATTACAAACCAAAATAAAACACACATTCAAAAATAATACCACTTAATTTAAAGCGGTACGTTGTAGGAATTACGTATATCTGTGTTTTGCTGTCTGTTCGTCTACTATAAATATTTATATTGAAATCAATGTAATAGATAGGCCTACAATTAAACTTGAATACATTTAAAGATACAATTTAAACACACCAAATCATATGAATTTCACTAGAGTCCAAAGCTAAGCTGATGGTTGCTGCTACTCTGCTAAGCAAGTTAGCTTTAGCAGGAGTTTAGTTGTTTTTCCCCCCATCATGATTGGATTTATCTACTAATTATGTGGAAAAGTATGGAGGACCGAAACTGCCGTAATCAAAAATAAATGAATAAATAACTCAATAACTGAATGAATGAAATGAATTAAATGCACCAAAAACAATATTAAAAATAAATGTAGTCAAACAAAACAAAACAGCAACAAAGAGTTAATTTAGTTTTAGCTTTAGCTCTGGCTAGCAAAGGCTACCAGTTCCTGACATACACTGAGTAGCAATGGATTTAAGTGAACTTGTGTCCTTTACTACTGAAAGCTTAATTTCAAATGTACTCGACTTGTTCCATGGACATTTTTACAGCATAATCAACATACTGAAAAACTCATAATCATCTTCTAAAATATAAAATCTCTCATTTCTTGCTCCTGTTCCATATAATCACATAAAATGTTTAATATACATATACTGTATTGTATATTTACTGTATATTATCCGCTTCATTTAATAAAAAGGCGCTCATTTCACCCATAGCTTTAGAATCACTCTTAATATACTGTTTATACAAGTTCTGCATCCACTTCCTTTATAACCTTTGCAACACTTTATACAAGTTATAACATCTTTTTTTTTTATGTATATAGATCTCCTAAATATAGACATCTTTAACATTTAAATTAACAGTATTAGAAGCATTATTTAGTTACATTTTACCCTTTAACCATTTCTGATCTTTAATATTTGAGTATTCACCAGCATTAATACTTTGTATAACGGAAAATATAATTTAAAAATAAATCTTTGCTCTCAGGGTAAAATAGACCAGCACACTTCAAAATCCAGCAGGATTTCACGTTTCTATGATGAAGGAGACAAGCAATAAGGTAGACAGCTGCTAAAGTATACATTCAGTAAGAACATATAATGATTTTCATGTTGATATTCAACACTAAAAAGATACAGTAAGAGACCTGCAGAGAGAGGAAGGACGGGGAAATTGACTGAGGAGAGAGCAGTTTAGTTTCAGGGTAAAGCTGAGTGGAAAACAGAAATGGCTTTTAGGACTGGGGGCTACAGACAGAAGAGAAATCAAGTCGGTGGGCTATAGACGCACTTGAAGAGGCAGGGGGGTGAGTGTGGAAAACAGAAAAACCCACACTTCTCCTGCCTGTACATTCCCTTCCTTTCAAACTATGTACTTTTAGATTGTCAGTCAATCAATGTACACTCTTAAATGTTTTGGAATTTAGGTTATGCCGCACAGCCTCCCTGTTATCCGTACCCTACAGGTATCTGTATGGCATTTGGCTTGGACTACAGAGAGAAAAATACAATCCCCTCAGACGTGGGACTCATCCAGGTCCAGGTCGACGGGGGAGAGGGGCAGGGGCAACCGGCGGGGTGACCGGCGGGGTGACCGGTGGGGCGAGGGGTGGGACAGCAGCGGGGTGAGGAGGGGGTTCTCTGTGCCGTCGTCCTCGCTGAGCTGCAGCAGGGTGTCGCTGCGAGGCAGGAGCGCCGTCGTGTCCTCGTCCCCGGGGCTCTCTCTGATCCTGGGCGGCCCCGGTGGTGGGGGAGGCAGGAGAGGGGCCGGCGGCAGAGGCGGCGGCAGCGGGGGGCCCGGGGCCGGCGTCGAACCCAGCACAGGGAGCGGTGGAGGGAGAGGAGAGGAGGTGCGGGACAAGGCGAGGGGGGAGCAGGTTCGGGAGAGGGGCAGCGGGGAGCAGGTTCGGGATGGGGGTGTTGGGGTGGAGGGACGGGAGATGGAGGGGGGAGGGGAGAGGCTGCTGCGGAGGCCCCACTGCTCTCTCTTCTCCTTGCTGCTTATGGCTGGAGGGACCACCTGGGGGAGAATATTGGGCTTGTAAAATGAGATACAGCTTGAGTCAGTTCACACAAATTACAAAAAAATATAATAATTCGTCCTTTACCTCTAGTGGTATCTGGTCACACAGAGTTTGGGTTGTATTTGTCCAAATGTTGAGAATATTTTTACAGTTTTCATATGGACACGGTAGTTTCAATACAAACAATTCAAACTGTTCCAGGTGAAGTCTGTGGATTATCCAAAGCAACTAGGAATTGTTTTTAATAATGTAATTTTCAAAACCAAAACCAAACTATCTGCATGGCTAGATACACTAGAGGAGGTAAAATTAACTGCAATGAACTTGTGAAAGGATAAAATAACATTTAATAATACTCTGTAAATGATCTGAGTTTTAAATGCTTTCAATTATTTCCCAATTTCATGGTTATACTACATATTTTGTCTGTATTTATCCATACAATCATTTATTTAAGGTCTTTTTTATTTATTTAATATTGACCGCTTTGGGTCTCCATATAAAAAGGACAAGCAGTGCAGATGTATTGTTTCAACAGTTACCCACCCACCCACCCACCTCTCTCAGCTGTTCCTACCTGTGTGTTAGCAGGGCCGTGCAGGTCGGCAGTGACCGTGGCTGAGGAGGCAGAGGGTACCTCCAGTGTTGGAGACTTTGAAAGGGCAGGACTGGCCTTCTTGCCCTCAGCTGGAGGGTCCACGGCGCTGGGAGTCGCAGGCGGCTGCTGGCTTTGATTCTCTGTAAAGGTGACTGACCTCTTTTGGTCTCCATGCGCTGTGGGCACACATGCACGCGCACATGGTCAAAACAGAGACGGCAGCTAGCGACTCGCTAACACATAAGCACCACCAAAGAGTGGAGAGTGGAGGCAGGGATGGGACAGGAGGGGTAAGGCAGGGACTGGGAAGGGATGCAAGACAGACATGCAGAGTGCCCTATTGGGTGAGGTTGCAGATAAAAGGGGCGGGCCGTTGCAGGGTGGAGAGGAAGGGTTAAGAGTTGTGTCTCACCTTCATAGTCCAATAAAGTTTCTTTATTTCGAAACAAAAGGCATGAGACAGAACAAAGTGAGAAGAGTCAGTTTGGTGACAGGTGCTACAACAAACAGCATTGGAACAAAGACAGAGGTTGGGAATGGGGAGGAGGGGTCAGTTCAAGTCAGCACACAGACATTAAATATAGTATTTTAATGGGAGAATTATATTACGGTATTTAACATGTAGATGTGGCTTGTTGTGTGCTTGATCTGAAGTGCAGGGTAAGTTGTTTTTCAGTGAGTCACTCATCCTTTTTTAAAATTTGAAGACAGACAAACATGTGCTTTCATCGTTCCTTATCTACAAACACACACTGACATTCAGTCACCAACACCCGCATCACACACACACACACAGATTAAGGCACGTGTGTGCTGTTACCCAGTGGTTTGTTCTTGGGCTGGATGCTCCTGCGGGTTGTAGAGAGCCTCGCTCCAGATCGACCACGTGGTTCATTCTTTGGAATGGACAGTAGGGGGCGTCGTAGCTGCGGGGAAAGTCACAATTAAGTGCAACCCAGTACAGAGAGAGTATTAGCTGGGTTTCAATTCATGCATTTTTATGCAAACTCTAATGTCTTTTTGAATCTTGCAATATGACAAAAAAAAAAAGACAGGCAAAGTTGATGTCCACACCTGTCTGAGGCCTCGCTTTCTTCCTAACGGAGGCTGGATCAGAAGGTTCTGCTGGCCCGGTTCGCTCTGCACACTGGCAACCCTGGTACAACCAATCAGATGGACACATACACACATTTGTATTCACACACACACGCAAAAGACACAGAAATACATCACCATGAAAGCACGAAAAGGCCACCACATCCCCAGCTGTGCTCGCTCACTGACCACATATTTGACCACAGTAAGATGTCGCTGCTATTCTACTTAGTCACTCACTGCACAACACACACAGGTATGTTACAAGACACCCAATCACAGTGCAGAAAAAAACAGTGCTGCCATGATTCATACACTGAAAACAAAACAAGGGATAGTAGGGGCTGGAGTAGCAACGCTGACAATAGAAACTTGTGTGATGATATGCAAACTGTCTTATAGTTTTTTATTCTTTCTTTTGCCATACATTTCATTTTAATTATTTTTAACCAACTGGACAAAGAAAACAAAAGTGTCCTTGTATTATGGTTGCCACCCCAGTTCCCCCTTGCCCCTACAGATTGGTATCCAGAGTAGGACGCCCAATTTGATCAGCGAGAAGCCTGATAGACACGTAAACAGTATGAAACACCATGGCACCAATGGGAGAGAGGCTGACTTTGTTGATGGCACATCAACTGTAAAGACCCACAGCTAACAGAGGAGAAACAGAGGCAGAGCTCCCTGGCCCTGGGGCTGAGGGGGCCCTCTTTAGTTTTTTTTTTTTTTTTAGGGGAGGGAGGGGCCTGGTTAGGATAGCACAGCAGATGAGCTGAGAAGATGAGGGTCAGTGTGGAGCTCAAAAGGAAGTGGGAGGGGTAGGGGACAGAGACAAGGCACACTGGACCCACACAGAAAGAGATAGAGACGGGGGGGGGCAAGGCGATTTGATTGGATGTGAATGAGTGATCAACGGCGAGGCGGCCAATAGAGGAGGCCGTCCCGGGAAGCGATGCCCCTCCCACTGGCGGACAGATGCAAGAACGCACCAATGGGACACACACAGAGAGAGGGCCACTGTACCTAGAGAGGTTACCCTCCTGCAGAAGGCCCTGGGACTCATCTAGCACATTGGGTTCACTGTAAAAAGGGGGGCGGAGGGGGAGAATGGGAGTTTAGGGAGTGTAGTCGAGATCCACCGCCACCCAGGTCCTTGAGCCCCAAGGGCGGGAAGCCAGGGCGTTAGCTCTGACCACACCTTCATTCTTACCAAGATACAGAGTCTTAGCTACTTCACAATGCTGTTCTGAGACTGTTGAATAAAACGCATTATAAATCAACAGAAATATACACAGAAAGAAATGACTGTGGTTGTGGGATATGACTGTTTGATCCTTTTCAAAATGTTAATTCTACATATTACATAAGCCAAGATTTGAATCGTTCATGAACATTTCTTGAAGGCATCACTGCCCTGGAAACAATCTCATTGGTTGAGTCTGACCTCAGTGGACGGAGCCAAGACGGAAGGTTACATAAACAAGACCAAAGTTGTTGCTTGTAGTTTTTTCTGTCAGTTTTCCTCCGTTTTCCCTGTGGCTCAGTTGAATCAGACAACATGAAAATACCTACAATAGAAACCTCTTTTTATTGGCTCCACTTGAGGTCAGTTTCACCCAGTGACCAGGATCGGTTCTTCGTTATTTGTCCTATGCTGGCTTACCTGTCCCCCAAGAGTTTCACAACACAAGTGCAGAAGGATGTCTTTTATACGTATGGCCTAACTAAAACTACAATCCATAATTTGGTTGTGTACATACCCACAACCCTTACTGCCTATAAAAGAAAAAACACTTGAAGAAAAGTTAAACTTCATGCTTGTTTGTACTTATGTATTTGTGTGCATGCATGTGTGTGTGTAGGGAATTATGATACCTGTGGCTGGGCAGCATGGTGGTGCGGGGGGCCTCGGGCTGTAAGGCAGCTGAGCCCGTGGCGTGGCTGGAGAAACGGCGTTGTGCTATCATCCTGGGCAGAAAGGCCTCGTGCTCGCTCACCACACTGGGGATGCTCATGGAGTCATCTGGAGGGAGGAGGATGGAGGGCAGTGAGTTCAGCTCGGACTCTTACCGATGCCAAATGTGAAAATGGTGTCTATGGTGTGAAAATGTTTCTGACTCTCTTCGTCGTCCTCATCGGTGCGGCTGAGCGTGTCTTGGGAGGGTTGGCGTGACGGTTGGCTGTCCTGCTCCCAAACTGTGCCGGTGCCTGTGTTGGAGCGTGACATTGTGGCCAAGCTGAGGCGGTAGGCAGATGTCGAGGTGCCCACCGTGCTGATGGACGTCTTGCCCTGGTAAGCTGTTGGGTGGGGGCAAGTCAAACAGAAACACACAGGCTTAAATCGAGTTAAAAAAAGGTATTAGTACACAGGGAATCATCTGATGAAAAAAGACATTTCCACAACGTTAAAATTCAAGAAATGGAAGTTTTTGTTTCAGTGTCTGACCGGAGCCGCTGTGCACAGCCTCCTTGAGGATCTTGAGTTCATTGTTGAACTCTGCAAACAGGGAGCTCTTGCAGAGAGGTCGCGGGATGAAGCGTCGCTCCAGCTGGTCAGCGATGTGGTGACGTGCTGTAATCTCCTCCTGGGAGTCAGCGGGCTGGGTCAACAACTAGACGAACACAAACAAGTATGGACCAGTAAGGAAGACAAAGAGACACGGGCAAATAGTACACAAGTGAACACACAATTAAAGTGAATGAAAAGTAAGTAGAACGAGATTCACTGGTTCTTTACCTTGCATTGGATGAAGGGTCTCAGCAGGACAAAGATAGGGATACGAGTTCGGACAATGAAGTCAATGAAGTCCCAGAAGGCCAAGCCGCCCACCTTCCTCAGAGCCATCTCTTTCACCTGCAGGCTTAGCCGGTACCACTGGTTCCCCAACGAGCGCTCAAAGCAAACCAGCACCACCTTCAGAGCTGCAAAAGCAAGGAAGGAGGGAGGAGGATGAGGGGGGAAAGTGGTAGGAATGAGAGAAGCTCTATAACGGCGTCACTTCTCATTCATACCCAGATATGCAGCCTGGCTGGTGGACTCGGCTAACCCCTCTCTGCGCAGGTCCTTGCCCGTGTCGCCTGGGGTGGAGCAGTGAGCCGGGGACGCGTCCAGCATGAAGTTCTTGGTGCGGGAGGTGGAGATGATCCGAGGGGGCAGGAGGATATTGATGACCGTCTGGAGGAGCAGGATGATCTCGGGCTGCTCCAGGTGGGGGCTATCTGCAAAGGGAAAAACAAATAAAACATTAGCGTTAAAATAAAAACAAGCTAGCAAGCAATGGATCTGCATTTACGTTTTGGCCGTTTTATTGCACTATGTCTCTTGTAAAGACCTACTTCAGGTTTGATTGTGAATATGAATCATATAAAAATTGCATCCTATAAATAAACTAAAATGGCACCTTTAAAACAACCTTTACAACAACAAAATAAAAAAGCAGATGCTTGCGAGCTTTTACCTTTGCTTCCAGAGCCCACCGTGAGCACAAAGGGAATGAGCAGGTTGAGCAGCATGCCCTCTCGCCTCTCCTGATTGGTGAAAGGTGAGATCACATGGCTGAGAGGAAAGTCCTCCTTCAAGGCCTAGGAGGGAGGAAAAATGGGGGAAACAAAAATTAGACAATGGTGGTGAATGGATGTCCATTGATGAGTTAAGCTGAGGCCTGCCTGGATCTGTAGGGCAACCAGTCGGACCACTGCAGTGCTGAAGGGCAGCGGAGGGGAGAGGTAGGGGCTGAGGTGGAGAAGAGGTAGCCCGTCTGCCACGCTGGAGGGGCCGACCACGCCCATCACCTGACAACACACACAAATAAACACCCAGAATCTAAAAACAGTAATTATATAGAAGGATTTGTGCCATTGAGTGTGTTTCCGTACCAGGTTGACGCAGACGTTGATCAGCGAGCGAAGGTGTGGGAGGAAAGAGATGATTGGCTGCCGCTGCAGGGTCAGGCAGATCCCCTCGATCAGGCTGCTGGCCGCCTCCCACTCTACCTGTCGCCTGGAGAACACACACCCAAACAACATCACCCCGCACACCAAATAAAAGCACACTGAATTTTAAAAAAAAGACTAAGATGCAAATGCCACATTCATGTCACATGGGACGAAAGGAAATTCAAGATGTTGACCGGGAAAAGTCAATCGGCTTCTTTTGACTTGATTGTGGCATTAGATCAAATGTATCAAATCTACAAATCTTTATAGCAGAGGAACAAACCATCATATGCTGAGAGTGATACCTGTGAAACACTTACCGCTCTATTAATATCCCCCGCCATATAATCATCTGATCACCTTTATGACTGTAATAAAGGCCATACTGACAGCAAATATCGAATACAGCAAAGCTCACAAACATAGCCAGCAAAACACTGCAGCAACAGATCCCGGTGTGATGCACACACACCTGTGACCAGGGTTCCCTCTCAGTCTTATGTCATGGAAGAGGACGCACCTTTATATGTTCTTGCTGCACTGAGGCTGTATCTGTGTATTGGAAATTTTTCATTATTGGTTTAAAAGGCTCTGAATTGCCCAGCACCTTCATATGTAGTTGATTGTCTCTCCTTCTATACTCTATCCACTATCACAGCATTAAATATATCAACCATAGCCATAACTGTCCATTAATATCTGACATCTGTTTGATATTTAAATTCTGTAGCTTGGCTTCATTTTACTGAATCTTACTGAAAAGTGAATGTGTTTTTTTTCTTTCTTTAAATGTAAATTAAATTTCCATTGTTTAGATTAACTTTGAATTTATGTATGAAATGTGCAATACAAATAAAATATATTACTATTATTATTAGTCACTCTATATTATGCTGGATAAGAATTGATGATATTATTTTAGGGATCAGGTGGCAATCAGTGGCTAACATTTTCATTTTCTTACTTATTATTGCTATAAATTGCAAAGTGACTTGTAGATAAGGTCTGTATAATTGTGTTACAATACATATAGACTTTTATAATAATAATAAAATATTGATTGCTTGGTTTTATTGTGCAGTATTTCCACTTTAATTTAATTTGCCTGTTTTTATTTATTGTCTTGTTTCTTCACTTCTATTGTAAAGCAGTTTGAGCTACACCCCCTGTATGAAAGGTGCTATATAAATAAAGTTTGTTATTATTATTATTATTATTATTATTATTATTATTGAAGAATGATCCCAATTATATCCACACGATGATGTAAACATTTACAATAATAATTAATTCATTAAGTGACTTCCTGCACCCAGACATCACCTGTCAAAAAGCCGACTGTGGTGTCTGTCTGAAATCTTCAATGACACAAGACTGGACACTGGCTTATAGGGAACACTGCCGGTGATCCATCGTTAGTACACACATCCTCACACATCCTGGTATTTATTTTATTCACTTAACTCATCTCACAAACACACACACACACACACACACACACACACACGTACCCGCACAACAACACGCCACAGCAGCACTTACGGTACAGCACCCACGAAGGCAGCGCTACAGAGGACAGTGCCAATAAGCCGTCTATCTACTGTACACACCACGGCACCGGCACAGCACGATACACTCACAGGGAGACAGAGAAAGAAGTGGGATCGTATTCAACAGACCTGGTGCATAATGCCTGTGGGCGAGCGCACCTGAGCGTAGGCATCTTGTGGATTTTGTTGAACATGCGGTCCAGCCTCTTGAGGATGAGGATGAGGGCGGGGCGGACGGCTTCGGATGACCAGTCGGTGATGGGCAGCATCTCCATGATGTAGCGCCGCAGCCCTCGGCTCTCCATGGTCAGGGTGTCGTAGGGCGCCAGCTTCAGCAGGGCGTGGGCGATCTCCGCCAGCCTGGGAGGGAGACACACAGACACACCTTCAGTGCAACTTAATAGTGCTATTTAAGGTATATTCTTATTTTCTCCATTAGAAATTTACTGCTGTGTACAGGAAAAAGCCACAAAAACCAACTCTCAGCTAGTGGTTAAAAAGGACGTTTTTTAACTGGACCTTTGTTTGGAGCAATGCCTAACTGACTGGGAAGAAAATGTAGGTGGTGAAGATGAATGACTCACAGTCTTCCCTCCTTTGAGCAACTTGCAGGAAGAGAACAATCAACTTACAAACTTTACCAATAAATCTGATGACAGGCGCTTTGACATCAGTCATGAGTAAATCTCATCACCTCATGTGGGACTTGATGTCCAGCAGCTCCAGGGCCGTGACCCGCGGCTCACCAGCGACGTTCTGCAGGATTTTGAGTCGCGGCCCGCAGTGCTTGTAAAACTCGGTACAGATGTTTAGCAGGGACTCCCGTGGCCGGCGGAACTCCTCCCTGGCGATGCGCTCGTCCAGCTCCTCCCTCGGCATGCCCTGGCCCTCCTCCAGCAGGTGGAGGTTGTCCCTGGGCACGCACACACACAGTCTTCTCTGTCAGACTCCAGACACAAGGTGAGTTAAATCATCTCCTACAATTGATCATGTTATTGTCCTGACCTGGTGTTGACCCCTCCTGACATGGCGTGGTTAGCCGTAGTGCCTCCCTTATGGCCCTGATCACAGCGGGACATCTGGGGGGCTGTCATGGGCCTGTGGAGGAAATGATGGGGATTGTAAGCAGCTAAAACATTCTTATGCACAAAAAAAGTCCAAAAATCCAGACTTGTTTTGTTGTTTCCTTCATTGCATGGGTGCGAGTCAGACCTTGTGAGGGTCTCTGAGCTGTAGAGGAGGGCCTGCAGGGATGTGGCCAGAGCAGCGATGGCCGCGATCTCGTCCCTGGCAACCGAGGCCGACTCCATTGTAATCGTGTTGCTCTTCAGCTTCTGGAGGTGGCAGGGGACCAAGGCCTCCAGCACCATCAGCATCTGGAGACTGGAGAGATACAGTACATGCAGGGCCGTTAGAAGCTGAACATATGAGAAGAGAGGAAGAAGAGGGGGAAAGATAATCCTCGGCGCCTCCTCAATATGTTTCCGTACCTCCTAAAGGATTCAGGGGCGTAGGCAACCACAGTGACACACAGCTTAATGGCCTCGCTGATGGAAAAGGTCAAGTCCTCATTACCGTAACAGAAATCTGCAACAAAGAAGTACATACAAGGGGCTGACAAAACATATTTAGGGTTTTCCATGAACCGGTTTCTGGATACTTTACGAACTGACTCACATTTAAATACTGAAATCTGAGCCAAGTGCTCCCTCCTTAATTCAGCACCTTACCTATTTTGACAGCAAGCAATAAAAAGACCACAATACGTGCGTGTGAAAGTGACAGTTTACCTAGAGAGCGCAGAGGTTTCTCAGCCTTAACCAGCTCCAGAGCATCCAGGGCGTCCTTGGTCTCGCCCTCCAGAGAGACCAGCAGGTCAAACAGACACTGAGCTGACACTCCTTTAGACAGACCAGTGCTGGTGCTGGTCTGGGATGGGAGATGAAGACAGAGAGAGATTCACTTAAGCTGAATTCACAAATTGCAGGCGTCCAGGAATATAAACACACAAGGGATATGTGTATTAAGGGAGCAAAAAATGCACACAGGAAACTTAAAATGCTCATGCAGTCTTACTGTGAATTCCAGCAGCGGAGCCACACTGGCAAACAGCTGCAGGATGAAGGGTTTGCGGTGGAGGATGTAGAACTGCCGGCAGCAGAACTCGATGCCCTGCCTCAGTAAAGGGTCGCTCTCATAGTCAGCATAGACCTGTCATAACGATACAGAGAGGACAGGTTCTTACTAGACTAAATCTAGGAAAATGAATCACTGCTTCCCTCCTAAGATGGCCTTTGTGTTCTCTGATTTGTCTCTTCTGATCCACCTGCACCCCGTGGTGTTCTTACCTGCAGCATGGTTGGCAGGATCCACTGGTAACCGCTCAGGGAGAAGAGGTGGTTGAAGTGGACGGCGGTGTTGATGGCAGTGGCTGTGTATTGCCTGAGGAGGGCGCTGTCCTCCGGGTGCAGCAGCAGAGCCCCGTTGAAGACGTTGAGGAACAGCATCATCTCGTCACCCCACGGGTACTCACTGGGCATGCCCAGGAACATTTCCTCCAGCAGCTTGATCCACAGCACCTTGTGGAGGGTGTCCAAACCAAACAGCTCCTTACCTGGGAGAGAGGGAGGAGGAGGAGGTGGTCTAAGTATATCAACTAGAATGATTTCTATTGAAGAGTCTGATGATACAGCTGAAATGTGTCTCACCTTGTTGCTCGTTGAACAACGAGAACTCTGCATCGATGGCGGTTCGCGGGAAGGACGGCAGGCGCAGGAGGTCTTCCTGCAGCAGGGAGACGTGGGACTGCTTGTGCACAGATGGCATGTGTTGCGTGAGGGAGATGAGGAAGAGGACGCGACCAACTTCCTCTAGTTTACGGGAAAACACCTAGAAAATGAAGAGAGAAGGGAAAAGTAAACACTCCACCATGTTTTCACCATGTTACCGCTCTGTTTTCTCTAATTTCATAGAGTCTTACTTGTCGAATTTTAAATCTTCCATACCTGTTTCTGAATAAGCTCCTGTCCTTTCTCAGGCAGCATGTGGACCAGGTTGAGCTGGGGAGAGACTGATCTCCGGAAGGGGTAGATGTCTCTTACATATGTCTGGAGGAGGTAGAAAATGTTAAAATATTGCCACAAAATCAAGAATAGCAAGTACAGCCCAGTTCCTTCTCTGCTACTGTTGTGTATCAAAATTCACCATGGTTCACATATCAACATATATCTTCTATCACTAGCTATACTATATATAAATATGCAGTTAGATGGTTTTACTAGACGTCTCAAAATAAAACCCAATGTGTCTACCTTGCTATAATGGATGAGGTTCCATCGTTTGTCCATGAGGAAGTAGTGTGCCGATCTGGCCTCGGGAATGTTGAAGAATTCCAGGCACTCCTGGTTGTGGGGGAGAAAATATCATGAAATTGATCACTGAATCAGAACAAGGTATATAGATGACAGCTGTGGTACCTTGACTATAATATGTAAAAGACGGCCCAGTATGAATGCAAATATGTGTAACAGAACTTTGTTTTTTCTTCTTCCAGCTACAACAGTAAAATGCTGCTTACACATTGATGCAACAGCACTAGAAATCTAATAATGTCATGTAATAATATATCGCTCACAGGGGCCATTTTTCTGCAGAGCGAGTACTTTTAACTTTTCCTTGTAATGGGATATTTTTACATTGTTGTACTGGTACTTTTACTCAATTACTCAAGGATCAGACTTCTTGGTGTCCTTACCTTGAGCAGGGCTTCAAACTGAGTGTCTTCGTGGACTGGAAGCTGCGTTGGGATGTCACATTCGTTCTGCCCGTGCACCACCAGTGTTTTGGTTCCTGCATCGACAATGCACAAGAAAGTATTTCAAAGTATTTGACATGTTATTGACGTTAGCGTTCTTTAGGTCATCGCTCTCAGCTAGGCCTCTATTGTAAATGAGATTCGGAGTCTCAGGGTTCACCTGGCATGGATGCAGTGACCAGCAGTTTGACCTCACACTGCTCCTTCTTCATGGTCTGCTTGAGGTCCTTGAAGAAGAGCCCCTCCACGTAGCCGACCACCTCCCACAGGAAGGTCAGCGTGGCCGAGATGGCGTCCATTCCCCACTCACATGGAGTCCGCACAAAATACATGATCAGTCCCACCTGGGGGGGGTTGGATCCAGAGAATTGATGGTTAACTGAGAGTTGAAAGAGTGCTGAAATAAATAACAAATGAAGATATAAGTAAAGGGAGTTTTATCTGTTGCTTCACCAGGTAGTTGAAGAGGATATGAGAGGTCTGGGCCGGCAGATCTCCAATGTTGAGCAGGAGCTTCCTCAGCATGTACATCAGCTCATCCTGGCATTACAGCACAAGGAACACAAGTCATCTTATCCTCACTGACTTAAAAAAGCACTTCAGATTCTGGTTTATCAGACCTGAAGCTGTGTTTGTCCTTCAGGTGTTCACCTACCTGTCGGTTGCTCACTGTTAGTTTTTCTAGGAAGTGACGGAGAACCAGGGCCGGATCTTCAATCAGGCAGTTCCAGAGGATTTGTTGGGCAACAGCACTCACTGAAGAAACATTGAAGAACATATTTGTACTTGCAAATTCAATATGTGACCAAAAACACGCCCACGTTTAATTCATCTCTTTTATTTCAACATCAAATGACACCTACCAGCCACGCCATCCTCTCGAACCTCCCCGTCCTCCATGAGGTGCACTATCGGCAGGACTGCAGCACAGATGCATGCTGGGAAGACGGCTTGGGGCGGTTGTAACATATGGTGAGTAGGAGTGTGTTCTGTTGTGTTCTCTTCATCTGGCAATGCACAAATCAAACTTCTCAGAGGCCATTAAGGGAGATAAGCACCTTTCAAAAACATGCAAAGAAAAAAAGTGATGATAAAGGTTCTCGTTGTCAGGGGTTCTTTATTTTCATACCTTCAGCGCTGGCCAATGAGCGGACAGACCACACAGAGCCCCGGCGGAAAGAGTAGTTCCTGTGGGAGTTACTGGAGGTGCAGGATGGGCTGACAGACAGACGGCGTGATGCCAGGTTCACCACTTCTTCTGCTGGCGGGATCAATGTCCGACACGACCAGCACAGATAGAGGAAAAACAGCAGTCAGCAGCTTGCCAATTCCCATCAAACTTTTGGATTTCTGTATATTATATATGCATCTGTGCCTGGCAGCCCCACCTTCTTCCTCCTGCTCCGGCGGGGGGCTGCACGTGGGCTCGTAGCAGGCCTCCTGAGCCACGGGGATGGCCGTGATGATGCTGGCCTCGCGGCCCAGACGCCGCTTCTCCTCCTCCTGCTGCAGGTTCTTCAGGATGTGCTCGGCCCGCTGGTGGGAGCGCGACACCGCCCGCGCTGAGAAGGATTTCTGGAAAGGGGTGAGCATGGAGGGTGGCGTTGGATCAAACGGCACAAGAGGCAGAACAGCGGGTGCAGACATGTAGGAGATTCAGAATGAGGGAATGCACAAATTAATACAAAAATTGACAGTTTAAATCTTTCAGGAACGTGTGTGCACAGCTATTCTAGGCTTACGGTTACATCTGAGGCGCTTTTTTGTAATGTAAAATGACCGGACAAGTTCGACACATTAATACAGTAATTCTCCTCCAGCACATTGATCTCATGCTCTAATGCTATCCCGAGCATCATGGAGAACACTGTTGAAGGGTTGAATAGGAAAAGATCTCAAATCATGACAAATCGTGACAAATCGTGACACAAATAAATGTATTCAGACTGGAATTTGGAGAATTTACTGTATCTTGTGTACAGTAAATGCCTCACAGCATTCGCACGAGTGCTCATACACATACATGTCCAAATAGCCTGAACGCATGATATGAAAAACATACACAGCAAAGTCATTCTCATCCAATGACCATGCATAAACAGCACAACACGCACAAAATGTCTGAATGTCCGATGCATGCTGTTATTTTGGTTCTTAAAAATCAGAGCAAGTGCCAGAACACTTTTTTTTGGGGGGTGTGGTGTGTATTACTGATCAAGATGCAACTGTCTGGCATGACCCATGAAACTGCCCCCAGCTTCTGATCCATGATGAAAACCTACACCTCCCAATGGGCTAAAAAACACTCAATGGAGAAAATTTGCCCGCCTGTCATTAATGATCTGAGGTAACAAGATGCATCAGCACAAACATCCGGACAGAAATACCAACTTACTATGGTATGGACTGACTGAATTAATGTGGAGTACTAAAAACAAAGACAGTCGATAGATAAATTATAGAACAGGTGCTCGCAGGTTGTCATCAAAATCTATTAAACATATTTGGATAATCATGCTTTTTAACAAAAAAAAAAAAAAAAGACAAGAAAGTAAAAAGGAAACACCAAGAAATCTGTTTTACCACTTTAAATGACCTTAAAAATGTATCGCACATGTTTTCTCTTAAATTAGCAGATTTCTTGGTGCAGTTGTCCACATTACACTTGCATAGCAATAACAAATGTATTTTTTTAAAGCAGTCTAAAGTGCATGTTGTGGGGTTAAGCAGGACTCAATCCAAAAGGAGTTTCAAAATAAGAGACCCACTATTAAAAACTGACATGTTCTTGAAAGGTTATGGGATTTAAAGGGTCGGTTCACCTAAATTATGGAAAAAAAACAATTATTTTCTCATTTACCGCTAGTTGTGTCTAACCATGTTGATAGTTTGACCACATTCTGAGATATCTCTCTGTGAGATGTCTGCCTCCACCCCAATAAAGCAAAGTATAAAATGTAACCATTATCAGGTCAGAAATGTTGACTATGCAATTGTTGTGGAGACATTTGACTTAAAATGTTATGGTGGTATTACAGCAAAAGTCAGGGGATTCATCTTCTGGAAACCATGAATGTTTGAACAGAAATTCACAGCAATCCATTAAATAGCTGTTGAGGTATTTTAGTCTTGAACAAAGTCGAGGACCAAACGACAGATATTGCCTTCCCTACAGCTGCACCGTTTGCATGGCTAAAAATAACGGCCTTTCTAGGAACAGTGTCCCCAATACTCTGGATAATCTGGATGTCTCAAAACCTGGACAAATTCAGTAAAAACACTCTGCCGCGCTAGATACCACTGTGGGCAAGTGCTAAAATATGTTTTTATGGGTGAACAGACCCTTTAATTGTTGAATCTAAAGTCACCTGACTACCCGGCCCAGGTCAGTTTGTTGTGTGGTGTATTTGAAAGTCTGTTTGATTCACATAAAATGTATATTAAAAGTCCAAAGTGATTCAAAAGTATTTGCATACATTTTAATCCTACTAATACTAGAAATAAAATCGTATAGCTATTTTGAAAGTGTTATAAGAATATAAATGCATATTAGGCAACCCCGTGTGAACAGGGGCTCACACTTACAGACTGGTCTTCATTGATTGGGTCCTGAACGCTGCCTGTGTTCTGGGGCACCCAGGGGGGGTCGAATATGGGGACACAGGGCATGCCCAGTATAGGAGATGGCAGAGTGAAGTTGATGCTGGGTGGAGGGATCTGAAACAAAAGACAAATATAGTACAAAATGGGTCAAAGTAGCCTTGTTTTGTGAGATGATGTGTTCTAAATGTAATATTTAGCCAAACTGAGCTAACATAGAGTCAGTTATTAACCTTTCTGGACAACCTTTTGGAGGGACAAAGTGAAAACAGATAGGACACCCTTATTTTTCTGTACCTTAAAGATCTGCTGGGCTCCTTCCTCCATGCGAGGCCACACCTGGTAGCGGAAACGCCACAGTGTGTAAAACTTCAGGACCGAGTTGATGCGCTGGCAGGCCTCCTGGTGATGGAACTCCGCCATCATCATTTCGGTCACCGCGTCGGGGACCTTTACAGCACAGAGAAGGAACATGGCAGCTGGAGGGGGATTCAGAGAGGGCGGAGGGTGGCAAGGAATGAGGAGAGACAGAAATAAAAAAAAAAGGGAGAAAAGAGGTGGAGATAGAAAGGGCAGGAAATAGGAAGGCAAAAGTGGGTGAAGCCAAAAGGAGAGAGGAAAGGATGTAAAAAAAAAAGGTAAAAGTGTGGAAAGGGGATGAAGAGAGGTACATTATTATAGAGGGCAAAAAACATAGGAAGGGAAGACAGAAATTAAAGCATTTCAATATCTAGGACAACATGTTTTACACACTATGAGAGTAAAGCTAACTTAAGTTAAATGTACATTTTTAAAAAATGAAATAAAGTACATCGTGTATCCTTTCATAATCTAAAATCTGGGACCTTTATAAACTCTGAAGGGCACAGCAACCTACAGAGGAGACCCACAGATCACTGACTCACCAGCAGCAGCTGCCATATGTTCATCCACACTGAGCAGGAGTTCCCAGGCTGCAGGCTGGACGTCTCCGTACATGTCGTCGGTCAAGATGGGCGCTGCCTTGATCAGCAGCGAAAGAGGAGCCGGGGACAAGCTCATCACCTGCGAGAAACGCAAACCAAAAATGAGGAAAATCGGATTGACAGCAGTTTGGGAGTATTTGATTAGTTCCTTGACGAACCGTGACACATCATACAGTAAGAGCGAGTGTCTAAATAAGGTTAGGAGGTAAAGCATCATCCACAATCTCTTCTTAAGGTAGTAATATCTGACATTTTCTGACAAATAATTCTGTTTTGTAACTTCTACATTTGCATTTGTAAACACACTATATAAGGTGCATATTTTCCATGAATTATCTCGAGCATAAAGTAAGAGAAGGATGGCAGGAATAATGCATTTAAAGCTTCTGCAGCAGCAATAGTGAGGGGGAATGGATAGATAATTCTTGTAGTACCATTGTCTTCTTTTAATACTTTAATGCAATGTTTCCTTCATCATCCTCCCGAGAATTGTGTACTTAAAAAAATCCATTGCACAGTTTTAGTACTTTTTATACAAGTTAAATTAAATGAATAAATAACAGAAAATAACTAAGTGACACGAACTCAACCAAACCATGACAAACAAACAAGTAAGGACACTAGATTGTGTTAGATTTAAATGAATATGTTATTTTACGTAGTCTATGTTTGGGGTAAAGCTTATTCCATTTTTTGGTGTGATCCCTGAACATTGTCCAAAATTTGTTGCTATTATTGATAGCCATAAATTTAGTTTTGGTGAATTTGGCTGTTTCCTTGTCCTTGTCACCTGATTCATCAGTTATTTTAAAAAAGACCTCTCTTAAAACTACTCCACCTGGTTGCGGATGTACTTGAGCATGCCGGTGTCCTTCTTCCCTTCTGTGTTGGAGTCAGTGGGTCTTCTCTTCATGGACGGGGTCCTCAGGCAAGACTTGTCTGAACACTGAAGGCACAGAGACTTTCGTAAGCCACCACTAAAGACGACACTGTTTATTTTGGATGAGTTTGTGAAACCCCACCTCTTTGTTCTTCTTGGCGCGTGCCCCAATGTTACCAGAGGAGGCGCTGTCCTCTCTCAGGCTGTCCACCGTCTCACCGTACACCAGCTTGATAGCGCGGACCAGACGGGCGCAGGAGCGGCTGTGGTGCTGGTAGCAGCGTGGGTGGCAGAAGTCTATGTGGGTGCAGATGAAGCTCTGCTGGTTGCACAGCAGGATCATAATCTGTGCCGAGAGAGGAGAGAGGAGGAGTGGAGGGGGAGTCAGGATGGAAGGATGAAAGGCACAGACACCATATGCACACTTATTAAAGGACGTACATGGAGCCAGGACATGTTGCGGTGGTAGTTGTCCTCTGCTCCTCCTGAGCTCTGGCCCTCTGGTTCTATGCTGGGTTCACTGGTGCTAAAGGGACTGCCTGCAACACGAAACAGGAACAGATACAGTATATTTCCCTTCTTTAAATTGTCCACCATTACAACAAACAGCATTTTAGCTTCGTTTTTAATTGATAACCAGCAACCCAGAAGGTTTTCAATAGGCAACACAGATGGCAGTGCCTAATGAAACTAAAGAATAGTTTTGTCCATGTCCTACCTATGTCAGTAACAGTGTCCCTGCTGTGTGTTTGTGAAAGCAGCCCTTCATCGTTCTCTGACTCCGAGTCCTGCCGGGACAGCTTGGTGCTCTTGAGGCTCCCGGCCCGGCGTATGGAGGACAGCGAGCCGCCTTTCTTCACGCGGAAACTGCGGGCCCCTTTGATCTGAAGCAGCCGGGAGCCTCCGATACGAATCTTACGGATGGGTGCTGGAGAAGAGGGAAGTGGGAAGAGATCATCTAAATTATTTATTTATAACAATGAGCAGACGGGACAGTGATGAACCAACCGGCCTCCTCTGTATGACACCAGATCTCACCTTGAGCTTCCTGGGTCTTCTTGTCGTCGCAGGTGGTGTCAGACTTCAGCGTGTGGCTGCTGCTGTTGAGCGAATCGTGGCCGTCCTCGTCGTCGAGGATGCCTGCGAAGCTGATCTTCCTCTCGTAGCGATGGCGGCCGAGCTCTGGGTCCAGACGCAGGCGGCAGCTGTCCAGATCCTACAGCCAGCATGTGAGCAGGTATGCATTTGTACATTTGGTTCAAACACATTTTTCTGTTCATATTCTCGTTTCATTTCTTAGTGCTATTAGTATCTACTGATACTGATGAAACGTCCTCACAGAATGCTTACATTTCATGATACATTAACTTTTTTAATGATCAAGAGCTGGACTGTGAAAAGAGAAGATGCACACACTGAATGCGTGTATTTTTTGCACAGAAGATTTAACTACTGACCACAAGTGGTTCGGTGCGCGGGCGCGGTAAGCAGGGAAAGGTTTCCCGCAGGAAAGTGGTGATTTCCAACAGCAGCTGGCAGGCGGCCATCTTTAGAGCAAAGGGGCAGCCACACTTCGTAGGATTCACCGTGTCTTTGGGGCGGGAATAGATATAAAATAAAACAAAGAACATTCATTGGTTAGAACATTAAAATGATGTAAACTTATGTAAACTTAGTAAAACACTATTGGATTCAAAAGCTAATTCTTGACCTTGGGAACTGTAAAAAACCTTAACTCAAGGTCCACTTGCTAGCTTTTAACACTGCTTTCAACTGCATCTTGTGGTCATCCTCAACAGATGGAGTTTGCTCAGTTGCTTGTCAAAGTCCCATACTTACTTGCCATAATGACAAGTGAGCTAACGCAATCTGCTGAGGAAGACCATGAGATGTGGTTGAAAGCATCAGAAAAAGCTAGTAAGTGGACCTTGAGTTAAGAATTGTTTGTCAAAGTCAATCTTTACGTAAAGAGTAAAAAAAATGATTGCACTTGGATAAAGCTGACACAACATTTGTGCAAAATCTAATGTTAAAAACATTTTAAATTAGTAAGAATTAGAAAAAATATTTAATTGAATAAAGATTTTCTGTAAAAAAAGAATATTTAAAAAAAACGTGCTGTTAAGGCTGCGTTAAACACTCTTCTGACTCACTGTCATCTAAATAGTCCTCTTCCTCGTCCTCTTTTCTCATTCTCCGTTTGGTCTCTTCATCAAAAATGTAACCCAGGATGTTCGCAGGGCTCTCGCTGTCAGAGTGACAGAGTTCGCTGAGCCTTGTGCCGATCGCCTGAGCAGATAAAACACATAAAGAAAGACATTCTTATATTATAAATTGTCACCTTGGATAATTAATAGACAATCAGATGCTTTTGAGAAATCTTTAACTCACGTCTCCCCACTGGCAGAAATGTTTGGCAGCGTTCCACTGGAGTTTCTGGTTTCTTTTGTTGCCCACAATAGGGGATCGGCCCCTGGACAGGCCCCTCTTGGTGATATTTACGTGGTGGCCCTTCATCCACTCTGGCCAGTTGCCACGGTTGCAGCGGTGGACAAATCGGGCACATTCGAGGAAGAGGGAGGCCCGGGCCACAACTGGAGCTTCCTGGAAGAACCACGAAGCAGATGAAGATTTTAATGTCAGTGATTACATAATGTGGTAGCTTTTGAGGACATAAAACACTCCAAGGTGACATGTGCAAAATACAGTATGTATTCTAAAACATACCAGGTCCAGAGCAGCAGCCAGGATGGAGGCGTCCGGTATTGTTCCCGGCTCGCAGCAGTTCAGGAGGAACTGGAAGCGTTTCATGCCCTGACGAATGGCGCCCAAATTCACCACATTCTTGTTCTTCATGGCCTCCTGACTGGCCGCTAGACGCTCTTGAAAACCGTGGGGTCCTAAAGGAGAGTATGAACAAAGAAAGGAGAAGAGGAGAGAAGAGTATAGCGGAACAAGTGAAGGGAATTTGTTTGAAAATAAGCAATATTTGGGTGTAATCGTTTGCAAAGTAAAGACTGCACTGAAGATTACATATAGACATTGCATGAAGCAACATCACCATCATCCGGGACATTTAACAAAAAGCACTGAAGAGCCACCAACAAATGAAGCTGAGTGAGAGATGGACACAGCCATCGGCAGTGGTTACACTTGGATTTTCAATTTACTATGTTGCATTACATGGAGAGTAGTGGGAAAAAAAGATGCAGGCTTGATGGCCAAGGCCATTTTCAGCTCTATTATATAATATATTTTTATAATGGGATCTAATAAATCACATTGAAATGACAAGTGTAACTGCAGCCGTGCAGAAGAAAGTTGTATGTTTAATATTCTGTTTTATCACTTCACTGAAACTCAGGCATTGGAAAATACCACCAGACATCACCACAGAAGAGACAGAGAGAGCACTGACAGCGTCATGCTTGACAAAGCACAGAAATACGCTCTACAGTAGAAAGATGGTTTCGTAGATATGAGTTATTCCCACACACCTCCTTTCCTCTCTTTCCACCGTTAAGTGAACGGCAGAGGAAGGGGTTCAGCGTTGAAGAGAACAGGATGTGCATAGTTGGAAAGAAGGGGATGTAGAGTTGGAAATGCAACACACAGTTGCAGAGGAAGAAGAGTGTTTTACTCTAATGCCAAAATCTGCGTCTCTTTGGAAAGGATGATTTGATAAATACAAACAACTCAAGGTTGCCACAATCTCAGGCCATTTGTGACCCGAGTCTGCTCCTGATGAAGAAGTGGAATTTTCAACACATCTGAATGTCTGTCTGTCTTCTTTAACTCGCTACAAAATGTAGCATATAACAATAAACACATGTATTGACAAGTCATCGCTCAATTTATGTATAGAAATGTGTTGTGTTTCCAAAAGTCAATGTAAAACACTGCATTGATTACACTTTTGGCTTGAATATGCAGGGACGGACTAACCTGCTAGCAGGCCCCTATTGACCTCACCCCCAAAAATAAGTTTGGTTATAATTAATTTAAGAAAATGCACCATGTAAGCATAATATTAGCTAAAATTTAAAAAAAAAGTTTACATCATGGCTTTCTACAAGACAGGGCAGAGAGAGAGAGAGTTGCCTTAAAGCCCTTTCCAGTTCAGTTTATATTAAACAATTAATCATATTATCAAATCAAATGAATTGCCATTCAGTGACCCTGGGGCACTTTGCTTGATTTGTAATCCAGCCTTGTAAATATGGTTTATGTAGCATTTTGTGTTTTCCAAAACTAAGACCACATAGGTAAAAGTGTTGCTGTTTTGTGCGGTAAAGAAGTACAGAAAATCTCACATTAAATTTGATGTAAAATGCACAGGATTTCCTTTGTTTATGGTAATTACATGAATGCTCGGCAATGATTTGTTATTAAACTGATTCAGTAATGTCTGTTGCACAGCCAATCCATCTAAAGTTTGCTAGCATTAGCTAACATTAGCTACTATAAGCTACCTGAGTGTTTTTAATTGAACAAGGCTGCATTTTATTGCTTATGAATTCAACTTTTAATTTGTAAAAGGATGATTATGTTATTCCCTCTGTTAATGTTTCATAGTTTTGCTTTAAAATGCCACAACTGCATTGTTTTACATGAACCTTTTGGAAGCTACTTTGAGGAAGGAAAAAGATAACTGCAATTATTCTGAAATTCAAAGTGTATTTTTACAAACTAGAGACACTGATGGGTTGAAAATAACACATTCAGGCTAACAGAGTGTAGCAGGCAGCTATCCGGCGGAGCTGACATGGAGAATGGCGAAAAAGAACAGACCACGAGTTGCGAGGCGAGACAAGACATGACACCACATGGACAGACAGAGCCAGGGACAGGAAGAGAGAGAGAAATAGACAAAGGACGATGGGGCGTGGGTGGGTCAAGGGGCACCCCGGGGTGGGGGAGGTCTACCATCTTTCTCTTCTGTGTGGTGAAGCTTGGATGGATTCCTCCTGCCAGACCTCCATTTACCGAGCCGCTTGAAGAAATTCTCCTCCTCGTCCCTGGCGAACTCCGGCCCCACCGCGCCCCCTTCTGACAGCTTCACCGCACTGGTGAACTTCACCTAAGACGCATAACACACACATGTAGATACACACAAAATATAGCCATGCTTAGGCCAAATCAATTGGCAACTTATACCAAAAAATAACAAACAATTTCTCTAATTTTCTTGAAGACAATTTTGACCAGACACCCAAAATAAGGTCTGTACATTTTTATATAATGTATGTCTGTCAAGATAAAAGTTGAAATGCTATTTTAGAGCCTTCTCCACACAGCCTGCAATAAAGTTGGGTGGAGAAATACTATAATATCTCATTTTTGTATTTATTGGCTGAAAAGCAGTCAAATTGAAATATATTGGGTTAGAAAAACAACTGAATTGGCCTCAAAAACACCCATGATGTGTACATTTTTAATTGCACAATGTAAACTCTACCCATGTTGACAACACCCCCCACCCCCACCCCCCTAGGACATGTCCTCAATGGTAGCTACGGCCCTGGCTATGAGTGTTTCTTTACTCTTGCTATTGTAGCGCTATGTTAGCAGTGTTGTCTAGCAGCAGTGAATGGACAGTGTTATGGTAGCTGTTAACCCCCTCCTGACCTTTGAACTCTGACGTATGAAGGAGAGTCGATCCACTGAGCTGATATCCAGCAGGTCCTCGACACCGTCAGTCAGCCCAGAGAGAGAGGAGCGCTTCAGCCAGTTGCCTAGAGACGAGTGAATGAAAAAGAAATTACACTACAGAACAAAGGAAGGTATGAGGCCACAAATGCACTGTACACACTGGGTTATGAAGGAAAGTACACATGCACACACACAAGGCGTGGGAGGTAGAGGAAGAAAAGGGCAGTTCAATGTACAGTGACATACATTCAGGGTATTTAAACTCACAAAGCTTCACAGACGGAGGTTCATTCAAAAACGACACTTTGGTCGCTTTTTCTGAGACGACTTAAACAAAAGACCCAGGTTGAGTGACATTTGCAAACACACTTTCATAGTATGTTCTCTGCAGAGGTAGATGCCAGGTGGATGGAGTAAAGTATACGGCCCTATAAAGCTGAGAAATGAGATTTCAGGCTGGCTGGAAAACTGTGTAACAGATAGAAAGGATGTAATGCCTTTAGTTTATGCCTTTTTTGACTGATTATTGTACCCAAAAACATCTCTGCCACAAAACCTACATAAGACCTATAAAATGCAGATGCTGCACTGTGTTTGGATTCGTAGTAATGCAAGCTGAATGTGGACTAAAAAAACTGAATTCCCAAAATATGGGTTTATTAACATGAATGTTTCAATTATTGATAATAGCTAAAGAAAAACCAGTAAGTACATTTTTAGCTTTAGCTTAGTCTAGCCATGGCTATCTCACCAGCTAGCTTTCACTTGATACAATGCTAGCTTTCTTGCTTTAGCTTAGCTGTGTAGTTGGGTGTTACTGTGCCTTAGAGTAAAGTCTGAAGCCTTCTGCAGCACCCTCCATCCATCTGATACAATTTGCAAACCCAATTTGACCCGGGTCTGGAACACCGTGCACACTGGGAGAGATGACCAACACAGACGGACAATGAGACAAATACTGTATGAAGATGGTTCCACATCCACATACGTAAGACAGAGAGAGTGAGTGGTAGGCGAACAGTCCGACGGCATGCTAAGGCACAAAAAGGAACACAAAACAGACCAAAAGAGATGAAGTGACTTGGCCTCGCGGCAGGTAGTGTTCCAGTGTTATACATACAAAACACATCGTGTTAGAGTGAATTTCAAGGTGACAGCTGGGACAGAAAATGCAATGAGGTATGGTCATGGAAATACATACTGTTACCAGATCTGATATTAAAAAAAAGAAGGGTTGGAAGCTTTTTATTAGGCTGAAATCAGTAAGAAAATTCAGTATGAATTAGCTTTTGCTAAATTTGATGATTTTTGTGCACAAGCCCAACAATGACCTACACAAAATAAACTGTTCTTGAAAACCCAGTCCTGATCCTGGTCTCTTCTGAAAGGTAACTCCTTGATGTTTACTATCAAAATGTACGGATTAGTCTAAGTGATGCTAAACCAAATTTACAGAAGCACAAACATGGTAAGAAGAGTACTTTTTTCCCCTTTTTTCTTTATTATTTTAACTGTTCTTTTATATGCACTCTTGTTACAAAATAAGCAACTGTTGATATTGGAATCTTAAAATGGCGTACACAGAAAGAAATGACAGGCTTTGTGCTTTCAAAAAATGTATAATTTGTCAAGGTTGAGTGAGGATTCAGACCTGTGTCTATTTAGAGGTCGACTTGTTGCTCTTACCTATTGGCAGCTTCAGTTTCTTGCGAAGTGAAATGCGACGGGATCTGGAGCGGGAGCGCCGGTCAGTGGTGGTGCCGGAGTGGGCAGTGGTGCACTCCGAGGTGTCCTGCTCTGATTGGCTGCTGGTGTCGCTGGCGGCGCTCTGCGACTTGAACATCTTCCTCCAGAAATCCTTCCTGCCAAGCAGAGCACCCGGGATCTGTTCATCACTGAAGGTACAGAGAGGGAGTGAAGGTCGAATTTGAACGTTTACATAAGGATAAAAACTACAAATCTATATATCTTTTCGTGTAAAATTAATGTTTAGCACTGTGGCCTGTTCTTTATTGAAGGGGCGGAGGGAGCAACACATTTTGAGCAGAGACATGGCAGCTGGGCTCGACATAGATGGTGCTATATGGAGATGGTGGAAGGTGGACACTCACTGTTCGGGTGTCTGGGGGGGTCTGCTGGAGATGTAGCTGCGACACTCATCTGCAGCACTGGCCACCTGACCCTTCTCCCCGGACACACCCGCCTCTGACCTGCGCACACACACACCCCAACACACAGACAGAGCGCTCAGGCCACCTGATTGAGACACCGACTGAACTCTCCTGACGCAGTAAAACCTAACTCTCCAATGAGAAACTAAGCTAACTAAATGCCTGCTCCATATCAACCTATGAATTAAAAAAAAAAATTTTTTCTAACATTATATTATTATATATACATATACTGTATATGTACATATACAGTACATCTTTATAGATAGTTTCATGTCTTTAATGCTGTCTTGTGACTTCCATTTGTAGTTTGGTCACACGATGAGGCAAAAATAGTGGAGGTGCCTCCATGGCTGCCCTGTATGCTACAGCCACATCATTTTTGAAAGTAAGAACATCTAATCAGTCACTCAAGCAAGAAAAACAGATGCAGACAGGACAGAAAAATAAAACAGAAAAGAAATAAAAACAGCCAGCAGTGATGAGAAGCATGCTCTGATTTGTCAGTAAAAGGAGAAAGTGAGATCTTATGCAACCTATCACTGTGATTGGATGAGAAATATTTTGTTACCACTTAATTTAATAAGGGGAGGGGGGGTTAATGTCTATGCTACAGTAATATCACAAGATTTTTACTAGATTTCACTTTATGATGTCATTGAGACCATTTCTAGCCACTGATTGGCCCAGTACCTCCTGGGTCCGGGCTGTTTGGTGTCTTCCTTCTCATCAGGTTTCTTGGTGGTGGTAACCTTCTCGGCGCTGTCCAGGAGCGCGCTCAGTGCCACCCTGCGGAATACATTTCCATGGGCCTCCTTAATGAACTGCACCAGCTGGCGGATGTCACAGTACAGACCCTGGGAAGGAAGAGGGTGGCAAGTGAGAGTGAGGGACGTGTGAGCGAGAAAGTGTTACAGAGGAAGAAAAAGACACAAAGACGATTGACTGCTAGGGCCTAGAATCAAGCTGATATTACTTTGCATTTAGCATCAAACAGTGTGTATGTTTGCACATGCATATATGCAGAAAATGGGTGACGAATATGAGCATGCTCGAGTTTGTCAAGACACCAGCTCCAGCTTGTGAGTGGGTGGCCTCTGATTCGGTGCCATAATAAAGCCTGCCTTGAAAAGTGTGTCATCTTCCGCCAACGTACACCAGTCATGCCAGCCTTGAGGCTTTCTCGGCACCACAGAGTGGTCATGGTACCTCAGTGCTCTTAGAGGAGTGATCCACATAGACTTACCAGGAATGCATGTATTATTATTTCATGAGTTAGAATCAAGAAAATGTGTTTTGCAAAGTATCAGGGTTTTTTTTTTGGACTAACTGAGGGATGATGTTTTAAAGAGAAATACTGAATGTATCAATGAGTATGTCACTGGTTTAACTCGGCTTAACTAAAGGACCTTCCCAGGGTGTCAAAATGTAAGAATTTTCCCTAAGTGGGTCTAAAATGACTTGTAATTCCTATGAAAATGTATAGGGATCTTGCCTTCCTTCCTATCAGTACTTTTGTCAGGGATATACACTATTTACTGTGGACTACATCTCAACTGTGATTTGCACCGCAAGATCATTTTACATTTGATACATGGAAGATCTCTCTCTCTATATATATAGAGATATCTATCTATCTATCTATCTGTAATATATATATATATATATATATATATATATATATATATATATATATATATATATATATAGATGATTTCACACACCACTCACCAGGTTCTCGGGGCTGTGCAGCTCGTGTGTGGTCGAGGCGCAGCGGGTGATGAGGGACTTGAACATGCAGCCCACCACCACCGCCTCCATAGTCTGGGCCACGGACTTGTTGTCCCCCGTGGTGAAGTTGTTCCCGAAGCCCGCCTTGTCTGGAAGCAACAGGGAGGCGGGAGAGACCACGGATCACACAGGAGGTGGTTTAGTCAGCACGGGGAGATCACTATTGACAGCTGACCAGCTTGAGTATAAAACATTGAGCCCGTACAACAGGGAGGGAACAGGGGAAGGTGGGGCAAAGGAAAAGGGTTCATAAAGCATATGGGGGAGAAGCAAACTGAACAGGATTCTGGGTAGGGGATAAGGAATACATGCAAGTGACTAAGGCCTGCTATAAAAACATACAGTAGGGGTCTTATTCTCTTGGTCCAGCTAGATGAAACTTATTGTCTATGCAAAAAAGATAGAAGCTCTATGAATACCAGATTTAATCATACAAGTAAATTTTGGAGTTGCAGGCGAGTTTTGTCACTTTCGGAGAGAGTGAGGGGTGCAGCAATGGAAGCGGTGCCTAGGGAAGGGTCTGATCGGGTGAGTATATTCATCTTATTGCTACTAGTATTGACTTATTGATTATTGATCATGTGTATCTACCGATGTTTCTTTTTTTCGCCCTCCTGGACCTCTCACCTGCACTGCCGTACTCTGCAAGAGAAAAGAGGCGGGGCACAAGTTGATTGACATCAGGCCAGCACAGACATGTAGGCGGTGTCAGAAAGGACGTGGCACCCCACCTCCGGGAGGAGGCAAACTCGAGGACGCACACACACAGACTGCCACGCGCAAAAATAACACACACATACGCACACACACCAAAAAACTAAACAAGGTGCCCTGTTCACTTTCAGAATTAAAAAACACTCATCGGTTCAGTAACTTGCCAATTGCACAGTATTGTAGTTAAGAACAAAATACTTCAAATTTCAGTGCAAAACTGAATTGGCATGTACAATGTGTCTCAATGCTCAGCAATAAAGCCACTGATTGAGCAGAGATGTAATGGGCAAAGCTTTGGATTGGCAAGTGTACAGAATGGATGAGTGAGTAAGGAAGGCAGGATTCGGCTCATTGAAGTGGATGAAGAAAAAGATGGAAGCAGGAGGAGGACGACAAAAAGGGACGCAGACAAGCAGAGACGAGTGGAAGGAGGAAGGGAAAAAACAGATATATGTATAAACAGAGATAGCGCTGGAATGCAAAGTCGAAGTGTGGGGTGAGACAGCGGTAGTGCAATTCAGCTTTGTCAACCTTACTAAAAATTCACACTTTGTAATGTAGCACCACATTAGACCTTTGGTCTTTGTTTATTGGTAATTGTACAATAAACATAACAGTTTGTTTGAGTGTTGAAACATTCACTGCTTTCAGCTTCTCAAATGTGAAGATTTGCTGCTTTTCTCTCTTCTATATCATTATAAACTGAATATCTTTGGATTTTGTACCTCAGCCAATACAAGTAATTTAATGAGGCATCACAGTGAGTTCTAGAAAATTGTGATGGCCATTTTTAGCCAAGCTAGCGGCGTGGCTCTAGGTATAGCAATGTCACTTGGTTCGTCAGTCCACCCCTTTGGTCAAGACTGAAATATAATAAAAAAAATTTTTTAAAAAAAGCTGATGTTATGCAGGTATAATATTAGCATGTTCACCATTTTAGCCGGTTTTGTTTAGCCTGTTAGCGAGCTAACATTTGCTAATTAGCACTAAACACAAAGTGCAGCTGAAGGTGATCGTGGGAATGTTGATAGTTTTGCAGGTATCTGGTTAAACCAAAGCAATGCAATAATTAGCAAATGCTAGCATGCTAACACACTAAACTAAGATGATGAGCATGTAAGCACTGGCATGTTATCATGCTGACTTTTGTGTGTACTGCTGTGCCTCAGTACAGCCTCACAGAGCTGCTTGCATGGCTGTAGATTCGTAGACTTGTGTACTTTTTTTCTAACTGCTTAATCCCAAAAATAATTGTCGTTAGTTGCACTTGCAGCCCTACTGCACAGAATATTGACTTTTTGCAGCATCACTCCTAACCTGAATCATATAAGCTGCATTAAAAACCAGTGGTCAAATCCTGATACACCCTGTTCGTGCATTTGCTATCAGTGCATATGCATATTCTTTATGTGTCACGATCTGCATCTGGTCCCACTCACTCACACACACACACCACATACTTACTGTCAGTAATGGGCTCCATGCAGAAGCCCAGCAGTGCATGCAGGAAGTCCACAATGTTATTGAGAGAGTCTTTGTTGACGTACTCGCGCATTGTCTGTCGAAACTGCAGCTTGTCCAGCTTGTAAAGGCTGGTCAGGCAGTTCTGGGCCTGAAAGGAAATAATTGGAACAGGGTATATTAGAAAAGAAGCCAACCTGCATTATGAAAGATTTACATGAAGAAAAATGACTTATCAAAAATAAGTCAGGGAGTTTGCAGGATGTGCTATTTTCATCACTTTTCATTGATTCTCATGAAAGATATCAGCTGTCGAGATAGCATTTTATTTCTCCTATACAACTTAATCTAATAATAAAAAATATTGATCCACACTGAAATAGAACTGGAGCTGCTTCTCAGTGAAGTTACAAGCTCAGCCCAGCACGCCTGCAGGATTCATTTCAGTTTCATGAAACCTTTATCACACCAAAGGAGCAATACGGTTAATAATTAATAGAAAATGAATACATGTCAGGCATCACAAACTGGGCTGATTTGTGGAAACTGCACACATGCACAGAGGAGGGTCAGTTGAGGTAGAGAAAAGAGCCTGACCTGCATCCTGAGGCGATCTCCAGACAGTCCCCGGTGTCCCTCGCCGCAGCCGTAGGCACAGCCCAGCGACTTGACTATCTTTATCAGCATGGTCAGAGCCAGGCGGTGGGTGCTGAAGCCCGAGCCCTCTTCCTGTTCACGGTGAAGGACACAAACATGAACACACAGGAGTTTTAAGCTGATATGTTTAGATATCCGCCAAGTTTGTAACCGCTACGACCCACTTCCAAAAATACAGTAAGAACAAACCTTTTTATCATTATCCTTGTTATTCTTCACATCATCCTTGCTCCCCTGCCCACTCCCTCCACCACTTCCCCCTCCTCCTCCACCTCCGCCTCCATCTCCCCCTCCACCTGCTCCTGCCCCCGGGACTGCCCCGCCTCCCTGGGCGCCTCCCCCGAGGCCCTGCCCGGCTGGGTCTTTGGCCCGTGCCTCCTGGTTCTCCTTGTTGTCGGGCTTGGACAGTTTCTTGCCCATGCCGGGGACCACGCCCAGCTGCAGCAGGCAGTCGATGATGTTGAGCGCCACGTCGCAGATCCTGGAGCTGATGTCGTGGCTGAGAACGGCATAGAGAGCCCGCAAGACAGCCTGAAATACAAGCAGGGAGGGAGAAAAGGTGAGAAAGTGTTTAAATCTATTACAAGTTCCCAGAACCCAAAGCAAAGGAGACAAAGAGGGAAAAACTACCAGAAAGCAAACCAGGAAGCCTTCAGGAGCTGGCAATAAGTTGGATCATTATTATGTTGTATTAATCTGCAAAAGAAAGCATCAAATTTGACATTTTCTACAATTTGCAGGACCAAGACTGAGAAAAGAAAGCATCAAATTCAGGCTGGATTCCCACTGGTGTCATTGTTGGTTAGTAGAGCAGCAGAAAGCCAATCACTTCCATTAACTGTATTTGCCCACAAGGATAATTTACTGCGGGTTTCATTTAATGGCAGAACACTCACGGTGAGGTCCAACATGCCGTTCTTCAGCACAAAGTTGTTGGTCCCCTCAATGTTTTCCCCTTCCTCCAGACAGGAGTAGTTGATGCAGGAGTCGGTGAAGCTGCGCGGCAGGTTGGCGCAGGCCAGGGGCTCCACGGGGAGCTCGGGGACGGCGACGGGGTTGCAGAGTTTCTTCATGTGCTCGGTGAAGAAGTCGGCATAGCCAACGTTGAAGGACGCCACCGTGGTGTTGAACGCCGCCATGGTAATGGTGGAGATCTGGGATCGAACTGTGGGGGGCAGAGGGAGGCGGTTTCTAATGTAGAATGTTCAATTGTGTTTATTTTCAACTTTTTACTTGGTGTAAAGACATAAATAACATTTAAAAAGTCAGGTCTTGTCCTCTTATTTCTAAATGATACGAACAATAATTACTATAAAGAATAATCACACTAAGCTATAATCTTTTTCAGTGTATCCAGCATGTGTACTTTAAGTTTTTAGTCTATCCTGATCATGAATGAACTCTCTTCTATAATTATCTTTTGTTCTCAGTCGACCTAATAGCAGGCATGTGACGCAGTGTGGAGCAGAGCCTGAAGCCAGCACTGTATTGTTTGTATGTAAATTAGCATTGTCACAGGAATATTACTGTTATATAATCCTGTCCTATTTCTGCTGTGCTCGGCAGGCCTCAGTGGAGTCAGCAGCATCTGGCTTTTATTGTAGCTGATGGATAATAATGTGATTGCAGTTTTCATTTGTAGATTTTCATAAAAAGTGTACGTTTGTTTCTGCACAGAGCACTTTCTATCATCTTGGTTTTTTAAATCACTGATGCATGCTGACTTTACTTTTTCTTTGTTGGCTAAAAATAGTTATTTTCTGTTTGTTCTTTTTTTTTTTGTCTTTTTGTTTTCTACCATATGAGAGCTTTCAAACTGTGTGAATAATATCCATCAGAGAGTGCATAGAGTGCATCTGCAAATCTGTTCATGTTTAAGAAACTCCTTTTAAGTTATTTCTTGTTCTTTGGTTTAATTTGCTCTTTTCTTGGTCACGACTTGCTCTAGGTCTCAAGATTGATTCAGCTAACATGCTCTGGAGCACAGCTCTGCCTCCTTACCCTCTTTGACGGTGTTGTCGCTGTGGCTGTTGGAGTGGTCGGGCATGTCTCTGAGCAGAGAGTGGTGGGAGTGAGAGTGTTTAGCGCTCAGGCTGTCGGCGTCTGCAGCTGTGTCTGTGCTGCCCCTCCGTGTGAATTTGCCTGGAAAGTGATGCCACAGATAAATATATCAGGTTGAATCAAACACACACACACACACACACACACAAAAATGCCAGCTGACTGATTTTGAAGAATGAGCTGGGCATCAGATGCTGCTTTTGTGTGACAACCTCGTAACAACAGTTTTGTGGATTTTCATGCTTCATGCTCATGTTTCCTACTAAAGAAATACTTTGTGATTAAAGAAACTTAGAATATACTGTGTTAAAGCTTGAACTGCAGGTTAAAACAGCTGATTAAATATCTCATATTTATATAGTGTTGTAGAAGATCCCCTTCATGCATTCTTTCCTGTATCTATTGGCCATTTTTAGAAGATTTCTTCCTGGGAACGGAGCTAATTTGAAGCTGCAGCTAAGCTAAGTGGATATATAACAGCATGGTTAAAGGGGGCGGTGGGTTCATGCAAAGGAGGCTTTAAAAAGTCACTAACTCTGGATTATAATAATAAAAAATGTCTTTTGCCTTGAGCGAATTTTAATCACACTTCTCAGTGAGAACTAATAAGGAATACCAATGTTAATGAACTGACCTAATTCACAAGCTGACAACCAGATCCAGACAGAATCCTCTGACTCACCAAGTGGGAGCTTCGGGGAGAAGAAGCAAGACTGCGAACTGGTGGCATGCAATCTACTCTCATTATGAACAGCACTCTTATGAGCCTACCCATGATGGTGGCCTGCCAGCCCCCGCGCTCCAGAGCCCGCCGATCGTCGCCCAGACCGGAGAAGCTTCCGAAGGAGAAGGTGCTGCGGGTGGGCGAGACGTCCAGGTGGTCCTCATGGAGCAGGAAAGGAACACCCATGCGGCGCTGACGCTTCTTCCCCGTGTGATGGAAGGGGATGGAGCCCTTTCTCTCACGGTCCTCACGCCGGTTCTTAAACTGAAACAGAACAGGTGGAGAAGGGCCTCAGAAGAACCAGTCCTCTCAGTCCTGCATCCTTTTCTAATGCAAATGCATATCTTTGGTTGGTTTTTTTTTTGGCCTTCAACATAAAGTACACATAAGCACACTATGTCAGTCAATAGTCATCAATTTTGCATGTTTTGTACTTGTGACCTAGCTAACACTGCCTTTCTTGTCCTGATCCAATAGGTATTGCTCATTTATATCTGATTGTAATCTGCTAAAGATAGAATTAGCATGTTAGCAAGGGTCCATCTGGATGTCTGGCTCTGACCTTCTTGAAGATGTTCATGCCCAGGTCAGAGGCGAGGTCAGGGACAGCCTGTCGACGGAGGTTGGTGAGGGAAACCTTCGCAAATGTCTCTGTGCTAAGAGATTTTCCCTCTTCATTGCATTTCAGGCTCATATCCTGCAAAACACAGCAGAGGATACAGACGACGTAACGGTCAGTGCAGCATAGACATCTGAAGGACTACATGAATGCATCTTTACGACAGCCTCTGATTCCTCCGTCGTCCTCCTGCCTTTACCTGAGTCTTGTGGGTGTTGACCAGTGAAGGCGTGGCAGCCACCATGGAGCTGCTGCGTGGGCGTGGCAGAGGCGTGACCAAGGGTTCCGGGGTGCGTTCGGGTCTCTCTTCCAGGATCTGCCTCAGGCGCTGCAGGTAGTACATCAAGGCCCAGTGCACGCCCTCCTCTGTCCAGTGCGGCTGCAGCAGGCAGCGCAGCACCGCCACGTCAAAGTAAGTGGCGTAACGCGCTCTTTGGGCCAGGGAGGTTGGCAGGCCGGCAGGGGCTGATGTCCTTGAAGAACAGGGAAGAAACAAGCTTGTTTTTACTGGTTTAGCTCTTTTGTATCAGGAGGAAGCAGCAGGAACTGCTAGTAGCTAATGCAACATGACCCTTCTATAGTGCAAAACTACCACAATATAAACAAATATACACTAAAAAACAGGCTCAGGTGTAGCCCGCAGCTAAGTCAGTGACTCAATGTGACACCTCTTGTTTGCATCACCCAAAGCATGATGGGAACTGTAGTGCCAAACTTCCGAGCATATTAATCCCAATACAAATAGGAAAAAGAAAGACACTCGGGGGACAAAATTCATTTAAATGATCACTTTTCTTATTCTATAAAAAATGTCCTAGAACATGTTTAGTATTACTGACATGCCAAATTATGGCAGAAAATAACACTATATGGCATGTTGTGACTCTGCCATGAGTCTGTAAATAAAAGGGTGTGAAAACAGCCTAGGGTTAAGTCAAAGAACTTTATGCATGACAATTAGTATGTGTTCTTTTGCTCTATTTATAGATTGTTATATTTTATTTTACTTCACTTTTTTTTGTCCAGGTATATGTGCCCACCTGGATTGTATCTCTGTTTTTGCAGTGATTTTCCATGTTTTTGGTTTGTGTGTATATTTGGACAAGTGTGTGTTTGTTTTATGGCCCACCAAACCAAGCACATGTATGAAAGTGAAAAGTAAATGAGCAGAAGCAATTAAGAGGTACAAAAAGGAAGTGACAGTGACATTATAGAAATTTGACAACTGCCTAATCAATAGTTAAATTAAGGATCATGAAGAAAAATGCTAAAATGCAATGCAAATTTGAGCATTTCGCACACGTTTTCAGCATTTCCTGTACTGTCACACCACTAACCACATACACAACAATTACACTATGCCATGGCCTTTCCTGTTATAGGAGCCATAGTAGTCATCAACTCCCGCCACACTGCTTCATTAATAATGCATCAAAGGAGGATGGTAAACAAGGGCAGAGCCCCCCTCCAGCATCATTGGGAGAGCAGCAGGGAGAGAGGGAGCCTAAGCATACGTGAGTCCACTATAAATAAGCTGGAATGAAGGTCAGCGGTTGGTGAGCTGCAGAGCGTATGTGGAGAAACATATTGATACCACGAGAGAGGGAGAGAGAGAGAGGAGAGGATGGCATTTAATCTTGGCTGATGTAATAAATGGAGCACGAAGAGATGGTCGATATCTACATGAATCACTTTGAGAGCGGACAGCAGAGGGAGGGAGGCTGTATCATGTTTCAGTATCTAGCCAATACACACAAACACTCTGCCTACTGCTGTTGTGTCAGGTTGCCACGGAGACCGAGTGACGACAGCCAACCCCGGGCTCTCCGAGAGGCAGCAGCGGCCCAGCCCCCTGACTCCATGCGGTAGGGAGAGATGCAGCAGCCAGCGGTTGCCATGGAAACTGACTCAGCATCAGCAGTGCTCGCGATGCGGCGCCACAGGATGAGTAAGCTGCATTAATCACAGGACCTGATAGCGGAAATGATTTTATCTGGGCAGCGCGGCGCAGAGGTGCGAGCACAAGAGGATGAGATACAAATATAACCTCTGAGGCTCTGAGTTGGCAGAGAAAAAGAGAAGATTTGGATTCAGAGGCTATTATGATTAGATCCTTGGACTGAAATCTGCTGGTGTGGGCCAAATGTACATGCAGCCCCACCCCTTTGCGGATCCACTTGAAAGCGTGAAATAAACTCCTTCTTATAGTCAAATCCCCTCAAATGTCAAGATTCTCTCTTGCTGGATGTCTAATTTACAGTCAGGTCACTTTCCTCTCTAACCTCGCTCTCATCCTATCCAGCATTTCACACACAAAATTCCCACCATCAACACTTAAAGAAAGCAATTAATCTGTCATTGTTGAGTGTGTGCTGTGAAACAATAGGGATAAATCTCTGCCTTCCTGCATTACCACGTGACTGCTCAAAAACCCTTTGGTGTTTGAGGATATAACTAGCTTGGGGGAGGAGGGGGGGTTCGGGCTTATTTTGATTTGCAGTCAGTTGCTGGCTTTCAGAGGGATCACGAGAAGCATTTGGAGCGACTTGTTTGGTTGTCAGAACGAGTGGAGATGAGCAATGGATGGCTTATCAACCCCTCTCTACGCCTTCTCCCACATCGCGCTCTCTCAGCCCACTGCTTGGCTGGTTCAGGATGATGGCAGACCAGCCATGATGAACTTAAAAACACCCACATAGGATGTGCAGAATGCAAATGTTTTGACATGTTAATCTGGGGACTCTGCAGAGCATATTTAGTGTTGTCCGGTAACACAGTGCGTCATATTCATGCACTTTCACCTAATTCAAACCAGGAATCATGTATCACAAAGATTGGATGTAGCTATTAGAGCTATTAGATCTCTGAATAGCACATACTTTCTATTTATGGCATTTCTTTTATGCATTATTTTGGATAACCAAAACTTTTGGGAACAAAATGAGACTCTCATTATAGTCAAGTTACCGTTTCCTGACAACCAACCAGGTCACACCTGCCTTGTGTGTGCCAAAGCGAGCACAGATTGAGCCTTAAGTCTGGCAGTGAAGGCCGAACAATGCCAGACTTGCCGTGGGCAGACCAAATCAAGCCAGGCCATGTCATGCCAGGCCAGGGACACTGCCAGCATCAGACATGTAGCACATTACTTCAGCATAATTACCCTGGTTTTGTGGGCAAATGTCAGATGGGTCTAATGCTCAAGCAAGACAGGGCTCTGTATGTGTGTGTGTGTGTGTGTGTGTGTGTGTGTGTGTGCTGACTGAGGAGACAGTACTGCTTTGAGCAACACATTGCACAGGGGAAGGAGGAGCTATTCATATACGCAAGCTAGTGGAGCGGGCTGTGCTGTGCAGTGTGTTCGGCAGACGTCGCCGCAGGGATAAATGTTTAGCCATCAACAAGATGATGGCACCAGCTCGGTGTCAGCGCGGGTCATGTCTTATAAATCACTGCACTTCTGCACTGCTTCATCCCACAACTGGCTTCCTGGGCACATCACGGACAAATGATTAATTTATGGAAGCTTTTGTGGAAGCAGCGAAATCATGTATTGATCATTATGAATCTACACTGCATGATTCACTCACTTAAGATGCTATGATGGAAAAACAAGGCCCGTTCATGTTGCATGGGACATCTTCGACCCAGCATGTCTCATTGCAGTTTATTCAAATTGTGTGAGGAATTTACTAAATTGTTAAAAAGAAGGGATTGGCATTTAAACTTCTTGAATTATTAATCATTTTGGGATGTTTATCACCCTGGGCGGACTGGATGGTTAACCACACCTATCATCATAGAGCCGCATTTATGTATGTAGGCAGAAAGCATATATATATATATATATAGCATATATATATATATATATATATATATATATATATATATGGGGTTAAACCATTTTAACAATATTAAACGCTCGAGGCGTGTAAGCAAGCATTTTCTCTCATCATAAACCTGTAAAATTCCTCATGTAAGCCAAGAGCCAACCTCAGGCTGGACAGATGATTGCTTTCCTGCATATTTTATGCATTCTTAACAATTAAGAGAAACAGAACATTACAGCAGTTTTTCTGTGTTCCTAGTATCATGTAGGGTTGCTCCCTCCTGTTGCTCTTGCTGAGGTTTATCCCATTTTTTAAAATTATTATTATTATTATTTTATCTACCTGAATCTAAGGTCTATATAGTAGGTGTCCTATTCTGCACAGATTGTAAAGCAATAAACTTGCAATTTTGGGCTACATGAATACATCTGACCGGAGTTGTAGTACAGAAAAGGCAAGCTATTTCATAACTCTGTGCAGCATTTTTGTATGAAGCATTATTAACTAAGTGAGTGTAAGTGTGACACCAAGTCAAATAATGAATTAATAATTAAGTTCTCCCTTGTTGTTCTGACCAAATGGTGGATGAAAAGTGTCTGTGTCACTGGGTCCATCATGTTCACACTTCCCATATGGAGTGGCCTTGTTGCATTTACACTGTTTACCACACCTCTACCTCCTCCTGCTTAACAGCCAGTCAGAATGGGCATGCCACTCTCTGAAATCAAAAATCAATGACTAAAGGTTCCCTATCTCACTGCTTCTTGAGGTTAAAATGATTAACGCTGCTCACTTTTTCTTGGAAGGGCCTTTGACCGGTGGGGGTTGCTGGGAGGGGCCACCTTTCTCGACTGAGTTACCACGACGACAGCTCTGCTCTCCAGCCGAGGGGGAGGAGGAATCTGATTGGGCGGCTTCGCAGACCACCTGGAAGCCCTGTGGGTGGGAGAGAGAGACGGACAGATCCTGTAGATGGGTGGATAAACAGGCAGAAAGACACACAGACAGATGGACAGTCCCTGATAATCAAAGGCTCCGAGGTTTTTGTCATGACCCTGGCTAACCACGCTAATGCTCCCACATGGCTGCCTGGTGCTAATGAATATTAGCAGCCAGCCTCAGAGGGCTGTTGAAAGGGGGAGGGGAAGAAGCCTCAGACTCTTGCCTGAACACATTCAATCAACATGGGAGGCAAAAGCTGACAAGATCAGAGCAAAAAAAAAAAACGCTTGCTCACCATGGGACCCGGGTTGCCAGATCCACAGGGGCTGCACTGGTTGTTGACTGGGGAGTTCCTCTTCGCTGTTGAGACAGGCGTAGCAGATTACACGTCTTAATCATGAACAAACAAAAATAGATTCCCTCGTACAAGGGATCTATATGGCTGTAAGTACGATTTTTTCCCCCCACCTGTCACAATGTTTCTGACAGGTTTGATGAGCGCAGTAAAGGCAGGGATGTCAGGCTGGCGGTGCTCCCACATTGGCTGCCATATCACCAGACCGCTGGCCAGTCGGAAGGTCAGGTCCGACTCCTAAAAAAATGAGTGACATGTTTAGAATCTCATTTATAGAGGAAGCAGTGTTTCACATCTAGCCCTCCTTCTCAACTATCCAATCATCATCCAATCAAAGCAAGAAGCAACTTGTAGCTTTATGAGTTGAAATGCTTCAATATGATCATGTTGTTGGATTCTTTCAAAGTGTACTGCTATTATGATCACTTTCAAGATACAGTCATTTATTGTTCTGTTGGGAAACACAGTGCAATCCCAAGAGTATTGTAACCTGACCCTTGGATCTGTGTGTACACACAGATCAATAGCCATAGGGTGACAGTGAAGGTTTGATATGGGCCAGTCCAGATATTATTACTTTTACAATGAAGCTGAATGAAACTGCTGCTAAAAATCTTTCAAATATCACAAATATCTACAATTTCCTTGAGAAAGTCATTCATTGTATGATAGAAAAGACTAAAACTGCACAGTAACAATGGTTGGTATTGACCCTGTTTATTGGTTTTCTCTTGTAAGAGTCTATTCCAAGACTGTACGCATTCATATCACCAGGTACAGACCTTTATCCGATGAATAAGCGGAGCGAACAGGAACACAAACAGTTCCACCGTGGCCATACTCTTGTGGAACAGCTTGGTACGAGTGTGCTCATCCTCCTCCAGCAGGGAACCGCTGTGCTGGGGCCCTGACCCTCCTAGTGCAGAGCCGGAGCAAGAGCCGGGGGCCCCAGGGGACGATCCCTGGTTCCCCACGGGCTGGAGGAAGGCGCTGCTGCTGCTGCCCCCGGACCAGCCGTGGCCCAGGCTGGGCTCGTGGTTGCACTCCTGGGCAGCCTCCAGCAGCATCCAGTGCAGCGTGTGGAGCAGCTTGGTCTCTGCCACGCCCAGTTTGTCCTGGTGGCCTGTCGGAGGTCAGAGGTCATGTTGGGTGCTGATTAGTGAGGTGACGAATGGGCAGAATTAAGCTCTAGTATTTGTGCGAGTGGGTTTTAGTGTATCACTGGAGATACATGGTACTTTATAACTTAAAGGATTGCATGGCTTCTACAAAGGTTAGTAAAGGTATTCCACATCATACATACACCATAATCAGACAGCAATAATATAGATAATATAGTAGGCAGACAGATAATTGACTGATAGTGTAAATCAAACAAAACCTAGTTCAAGCTTCTTAAATGTGAGGATTTGCTGCTTTACTTTGTCTTATGTACTTGTAAATGAAATGTATTTTGCTTTTGGGCTGTTGGACCAAACGACTTATCGTCTTCACTCAGGAAAAGAATGGGCAGATTAATTGATAATGAAATAATCATGAATTGCAGCCCTAATGTCAGAAATACTACGAAGGCACATTTTTTTTCTCATTATCAATGCTCTAATTATTAATCTTGTCTACACATTTCAGTGCTTTAAATAGTCAGTATATGTCAATTCCCTCAATAGCCTTTCTGTGCATTAAGCTGCTGACATGATCCAGAAAAAGAATACGTTTCATTTAAATTAACATGTTCAGTATTTTGTTCTTTGTTTCTGATAATGCAGAACTGTGATGTACTGTAAAGTCAGGCTGTTCTCTAACTGTCCTCTGACTGAAAGAACATCCGTTTTGTGTTTTGTTGAATGAGGATAACCTGGATAAGGCTGTCAACTCGATGCCTAAAGCTGTGGTAATGTGTGTCCTGTGTGTACTCACCCAGCTTGTTCCTGTTAGACAGCAGGATGGAGGTGCAGTGGAGTACATGAGGCAGGGCTGCCTGGACCAGCTCCCAGCGAGAGATGCTCTGGATGGCCTCTGACAGGGCCGGCGACAGCCCGTGGAGCTTGTTCTCCACCAGCACCCGCTCAAAGGACTGGGGAGGCAGCCAGAGAGAAGGAGAAAAGAGACATCAGCCAGGAACTAAAGCCTCTTTCTTTGACTATCTAAATGTCCCACATGGCCCCAAGCAAGGCAATGCCTGTGGGAGAGACAGTGGCAGCTCTGTTTGGATCCAAAGGGATCTGGAGAAGCGTCATTATGGATATGAGTTTCCAAAGGTCTGGCTCCTGGGTAATAGGAGGATGCAAGGGAAAAAACTAATTTGCTAAATGTAAAATCAAGGGCTCACTAGATTTGCAGGTGCATTAAGGTAAAAGCGATTATTTCCCCTCATCACGCACATGGCATTATGAAATAACTTACCACACAAGATGCTTCATACTGTTTTCCCAACTTTGGACGCAGAAATGCACTGAGAAATATAAACAAACATGGAAAACGGTTACACTATTAAATCTCCGATGTCAAATTGTACATTGGCATTTTTAACAAACAAAATAGACTGCACATGACATTTCACTGCATCTAATCCACAGATCATTTATTTTCTTTGCCCTAATTTTTATGTAAATTTGCTTTACAGGTGTGACATCATGCAATCTGCATCAGTCTCCATTCACAGTTGAAAGAACCTTTGCTAAAAAACATGCAGCCCACCTCCCTCCATTTAAAACATTCAATGAAACCAGTGGACTGACACGCTCAGTGGCACAGTTACCCATTCTCTGGCTGGATTATAATAAGGCAATACATCTATTTTGACGCTTATTATAATAGAAATGGGGTGGACTTTGATACGGCTGCTGTCAAATCCTTGATCCTTCCTATTTTTCGGCAACGACAAACACCTGTTATCAATTTCCGCTGAAGCACACACTAACCTGGTTTGCCTCCATAGGAAGGTCTGGATGGGGAACGGTATTCCTTTCCCGCACTCCGGCTCGTTCTCGTCCAGGCTTTTCCTCTTCACCATTTTGGCCGCCGGACCTGCCTGCCTGCCTGCCCGCCCGCCTGCGTGCGACCACCGGGACGCGCGGCGGCTGCTGGCTCTGCCCAGGTGACCAAGCGAGCCTCCCTCACGACATGATTGGGTTCGTCCCTGCGTAAAATGGCTGCAAGTGTCGGTCGGTCGGCGGCAATAGAGAGAGAGAGAGAGAGAGAGAGAGAGAGCGAGCAGGGGGTGGAGGAGGGTGGGTGGGTGAGAAGGAGATGGAGAGAGCGCTCTGATTTCAGCACCTCTCTCACCGGACAGCGAGAGTTGATCGGCGTGCTAATTTATCGGCGGCGGAGCTTAAAGACGCAGTGTGCGGCAGCGGGGCCAGATGTTTTCCTGTGCTTTGTGCATCAGTATAGGAAATGGCACATCGCGCTGCGTATGACTGAAACACAAACTGCTTTAAACACACGCTGAATTGCATCCGGATAGTGCGTTCACCTGAGGGATAATCCGCCATTTGTACATCAACAGGTTGTTTAATAACCCATGCAGGTGGACAAGGTAGAGGGCTATAAAAGAAACCATAAGCAACGAATTCGACACTTCAAGCGATGGAAGAAGTATTCGGATCCTATAATGAAGTAAAAGTAGCAATACAACACCATCAAATATTGCATTACACAAGTAAAGGTCCTGCATTCAAAATTAAGAAGTAAAACTACAGACGTATTGTCAGCAAAATGTACTTCAAGTAGCCTATCATCATTATGCAGAATGGCTCCTTATAATAAATATTAATATATGTTATGTCCATATTGACCAGCTATTTGAACTACTTTATATGTCACTGGTAGTCTAATCTAAACTATTGCATCATCTTTTATAAGATGATCATATATATACAATCTTAATTTGCAAAGTAAATATAACAAATAAAGTAAAGTACTCAAGTAAAGTACAAGTACCTCAAAATTGTACTTAAATACTGGTACTGGGGTACTCCAGTGATTTCATTTCTATAAACTTAGGGGACAAATAGAAAAAAAGAACGGTCAAAATCAAAGCTGCCTAGGCCAAGTAAGGGTCAAACTCCAAAAAGACATGGATCCTACAATTCCCATAATGCAACTGGATCCTCCTGCCTCTTACATGCCAGCATCTTTCAAACTCCACGCCTCCAGTTTGGAGACTAGACTCCTACAAACAGTTGAAAAACATGTTTTTGCAAAGTAAAAGTAGTAGAGTAGATCTAAATAGACATAATTCTTTTTTTCACAGATTAAACAATTTACACACCAACATATTTGTGTTTCTCTATACTGGATTAAAAAAAACCCAGAAGCATGCTGGAGATAAACTGATCAGAGAATTCATACGAGAGACCAGAGTGAACCAGTTTTTATTTTCTTTATTTTTGTTGTCGTCATCCTGTAAGAGCATTTGTCATCAGTAGGCTACGTCTCAAACACTGGAAAGTGTGCACACATCTACATGGTCTTTTTTAAATAGTTTACACAGGCAGAGAGGGGCTGGGGAGGAGTAATAGGAAGCACAGAAAAACACTGGAGGGGTAAACTGACATCGGAGGAGGGGGGGCAGAGGAGTTTCACAATGGTGAGCAGAGAATATGCTAGAACAGTTTTGTTTTTAATTCTTTTTTTTTTTTTTAAATGAACTCTAACAGCTGCAGGTTGAGGGTTACTCCCATTCTTCACGTCTTGTAAAGTTACTGGTTCAGTTGCACAAAAGGGCCAGGTAGCTGCTCTTTCAATGGAATGTTTTCATATAAAGCTTGATACTTTCCACTTTTTCAAACAAACGTTCAAATACATTGTGTAACCCAGTGTCTGCAAAAGGAGAAAGGTCAGCATTGGGGGGGCCTTTTAGGCATCCGAGGATCTGACCTTCAAGTAACAGACACTAGAATGCACCCTGGCCATTTACGCTCACACTGAAAAGTTTAACGTTGCTCAGAATAGATCTAATTTATTAATCATTTATTTGCCATGCCAGCATAACAGCATTGTTGCAGCCTAATAAAATCACAGAGCTTAAACCAAACAAAAAGAGCATCCCATTGGTTTGCAAAAAAGAAAAGAAAAAAAGAAGAAAAATCTATTGGAAAGCTAGCCTTTTAGCGCTTGACTTGACACAACTGCAATGGTTATCCACATTTAAGTGCTAATAAGCCAGTGCAGCCACGGGGAACGTACAAAACTGGAACAACTTCCACTACAGTGACATATATAAAAAGAAAACACAACAAGAGAACACAATTTGTCCAACAATTCAGCACATATCAGGAACTCATAAGATTAAAACCAACCAACCAACAAACAAGAATTCATGTCAAATGTTACATTTTAGCAGACATGCTCATCAGCCATTCTTTTGCAGGTACAGTTACACGCCATGTTTCTGTAAGTTTAGTCTCTCACGCAGTTGTATCTTTAAGCATCTAGTATCTAGTAGCTGTATCTTGCATTCAGTACCATATACATTTTGAATGGACATTATGCATGAGTTCACCTTAAAGTTTATCCCCCATACATGTGGAATGTGATGCTTTTCACGCTAAAAATCGCTGTACAATTGTAAAACCGCCAATGCCTTCTTAGACACTCAAACCTTAGCATTCAGCCTATCTAAAACAAAACAGAAAAGTCCATATTTGAGTGAACGAAAATGAATGAAAAACAAATAAAGAGTGACCGGGTGTGTCCCTTTTAAGGGACTGAATGAAGAATAATCTTAGATTTCAGTTTGTAAAATCCGGCTGGAAGGGTCGTTGACGGATGAGACAGTCAGTCGACTACAACTGTAGAACCTGTGGGGTCAAGTGTGTGTGGGTCATGTTGCAGTGAAGGACCTTGGGAGAACACTGGATGCTTATGAGTGAATGAGACTGATGGGAAGAGAAGTGATGGTGTGGATTTCGGAGGGTATCCGAAGCGGAGGCAGCCCGCTCATAAGCCCTGCTTGGCCAGGGCGGCGGTGACATCCTGGGCCAGCGTGGAGAGCTGGGGCGACTCCAGGATGTTGATGCTGCCAGAGGAGGACAGGCGAGGGGAAGTGCCTCCCGTCTCCACTCCAGGGGAGTGGGTGACGATGATTTCTGCGCCGTGATCCACCCGAGCTTTGGCTGTTTCCCGGAAGGTCAGCTTGTGGCTCTCGATCTGATGAGATGCAGAGAAAGAGTTCAGGTCAGGGGTGTTTTTCTCTTTATTTTTACAGAAACTGGCAGTGACAGAGACTTTGTGTGTATTTGTGTGCCTCTTTTTTACCATAATATTCCCCCCTCCAGGAGTGTGGCTGGTGTTGCCCAGGGAGCCGACCTTGGCATGGGCCTTCTCTTTAAAGTCCAGCTTCACATTCTCAATACGCACATTACCTCCCCCTGGGAACAGGACAGCAAGATGGAGAAGAAAAAGCATCAAACCCACGGGGCATCACTCGCCTGCAGGCCAGCGCTCCTCCTGACCAACACTCAGGGCAAAGAATCTCAGTCTGCACACTGCAGTGCATGGGAAGGACAAGCACCAAACAGCAGCTATATCTAACTATATCCAACTTATGTTGCAGTATAAGGCAAGATAAAGACAAGATCGCTATATAAAATGGTATATTATATATTGGTTATACACTAGAGTTAGTTAAAAGCAGACTTTTTAATTCATTTTTAAATATTTCATCATATAAAAAAGGACCCTTCAACGTGGTATACGGACACAAATACACATAACGGAAAACAAAAATCTGCTCAATCTGCTAAGAATTTCTTGACGAGTGAAATAAAGGTTAAACAAATAAAAAGAAAAGCATCCTTAAATGTCTTGTCAGATTTCAAGGCGTGTATAAAGCTCCACATTTCCTTAATTTAAAGCTAAAAAAATTGCAGCTCTGGCTGTACAGTACCTGGTCTGTGGCGGATGTTGGACATGGAGCCACATTTGGCGGTGATGTGGCTCAAGTCGATCTTCTTGGTCTGGATTTGGATCTGTGGGCAGCAGCAGAAGGCACATATTAACATATGTTTACCAGAAAAAAGTGTAAAAAAGGATACGCTTTACAAAGAGAGTCTTGGAGAGATGGGATCTACAAGAAATGACGAGGAGGATGCTGGTATTATGTTTTGTGGTGAAAAAAGGAGAGCTTGGAGAAGTTATAAATCAGCCGTGAGATGACACAACATGAATCTGTGGATGAAGTCAATCAACGTTCGTCCGCACAAGAGATACAGAGATGATTGTGTCGGTTCCCTGGAGAGAGGTTAACATGAGAGCAAGCAGTAACAGCACAGACATCAAACACACACAGAACACAGGCGCTACGTGACGCTACAGGGAGCAGGTGCTTCAATTAAACTTTATTGTCCGTGGGTGATATGAATTAGAGTGAGTACACACACTGTTAAAAGACACGGTGACGACACTGCATGCTGTAAAAGGGTGTTTACATTAAGATTAAATATATTTTGGTGCAAATGCTGCCAGAAAATTCAATTCTGAGGCACACAGTATACTATAATCCACAAACACGTTCATGCATACATGAACAGGTTAAGATGAGAGAACTTGGAGAGAGGTTTTTGAGTGTGTATGTATGTGTGTATGCTTTATCAGCGGAGTCACTCACGTTTCCCCCGCCTGCTGCGTGCTGGATTTTGTCCAGGGAGCCACATTTAGCCTGAACGTGGCTAAAGTCCAGTTTAACACTTGGAATCATGACCTGGGAATGAAAGGGTGACTTTTTTTTATACAAAGAAACTGAATTCTGAGGGCTTCTCAAACTGGATGGTGGTTGGGGGGGGCTTAAAAATGGCCCACCTCCTCCCTGCCATTCCAGCCCCAAAATAATCCCATAAAAGTGTCCCATTTTTAAATCCACGACCTATCAGTGTGTCGGCACTCACTTTAGTGCTGGGGCATTTGAATTGTAGCTGATCTAGACCACAGATTGATGGAGTTGAGTTTCTATGCAGGGATAAAGGCATTTATCATTGAGCAGAAGCTGCACTTTTAGTGCCGTAATCCATCGAGTCTTGAGCTTCTCCCTGTTTTGAATAAAGTTGTTACCGCAGCCTGAAGCACATTTGAAAGAGTTTAATTCCCAAGTGCAACATCCACTATGTGTACAAGCACCAAAAACAATAAATACATGGATGGCACAAACTAAAAACGGAAAATATCACGTTTAAGAGGGAAGTAGGAGACTTTACTTCTTGGTTGACAAAGAGGTAACATGGATGTATTGCACTTTGGCTAAACCCTACCTTTGGCTTGACTGAAACAAGCCAATGGCGGACAAACAGCTGGGTAGACAGATGAAACACATGAAAGTAGCATGAGAGAGAGCTGCAGCAGCCCTAAGTGAAAAGAGAAAGAAAGGAGAAAGAGAGGAAGAGAAAGAGAAAGGAAAGAGAAAGGCGTACATACATTGCCTCCTTTGGGCGAGTGCTTCAGATTATCCATGGAGCCGCACTTTGACTGAACATGACTGAAGTCGTTCAAAATTTCGACCTAAAACAAAATCGAATTACAAAAAAAGAAAACACTATATGTGCCTCATTTAGATAAGTGTGGGATGAGTGATCCGTGTGCCTTTCCATGCACTTACATTCACAAAACTTTTCTTTGTGCTAATAAGAATAGAAGTAGGAGCTGCTACAGCAGCGACAAAGACATGATCCCTCACCGGCTTCCCACCCACCAACACCGCCAGCTTTGTTTGTTGAAATACACAACTAAGCAGTTGGTAGCCGGTGGCAGAAAGTGAACCTGTGGGCTAGTCCAGTGGGAAAACAAAATTTTCAAAATTTAAATCTCGGTTTTACAAATATTTCTTAGAGCTGCTCTGGAGGCGGAAATAACCTCATTGGCCAATTGAAACCTTCGTAGACAGAGCTGGAAAAGCAGCTGACGCTCACTTGTAATTTAACACAACCAATGAGAGCATTTCTACCTAGTGCACCAGTTTGTGTTGTCTTGTAAAATAAAAAATAATTAAAACATGCTTACTCCATTGTTCAAAGAGCCAGAGTGAACACAGAGAGAGGGTGAAAAGAAAAAAGAGAAAGAGGTTCAGGGGAAACACACAAGAGCCCTGACAGCAAGCCTTCGTCTCCGGTCTCCACTGACCTGGATTCTCTTGACAGCTCTTCGTCTTACCTGCACACACCGTTCTTACTATCCACTTCAGTGGGGTGTTTTTTGTTTTTTTTTCGCAGTTCCTACACTACCTGGTCCCTTCTAAAGCTGTTGCAGCACAGACAGCTGCAAGGTCAACCAATGACAATGCACCTGCGCTAAGCCCAATGACAATCTAGTCAAACTAAAAATATAAATATATAAATATATAAACAGAAAATTAATCACCAACTATTTTAATGATCTATTATCAATAATTTCTAAGCAAAAATACCAAACTTCACTGGTCCAGCCTCTGAAATGTAGATATTTTCTGGTTTTCTTTATTTTCCATAACATTAATCTAAATATTTTGGGGTTTTGGTATGATGTTCAGACAAAACAAGCAATATGAATATGTCAATGTGGGAATTATTATTGGCATTTTTCACCTTTTGTATGCCATTTAACTGGAAAAAATGATTCATGGAATGAATGAATGATGGTTTATTAAAATATTTAAATCTCTGTGTTTAAGTGGACAGCAATGTTCTTCTATATGTGAATGCAGTATTACAACACAGGAAAAAAGGTCTTTAATGTCAAAATACAATGACATTAAGACATTATATAATCAACTTTAAAAGATTTCAAACACCTATTCTTTAGTCTGACATTAGTGTGATACAGAGCTCCAGTATACCACAGACTGCTGTGCTGCTCCTCCAAGTCGTGCGTCACCCAGCTTCATTAAAAATTTCTGCCCCTCCGTCACATTTCTCCCCAAAGTGGAAAGAAGAGCTGGCAAAATGACAGGGAGTCATTACATCACCGGGGTTAATGAAAAATCTCACCTCTGTAATACTCCGGGAACATTAAGACTGTCTGTTGCCTTGGTTATGTGATAAAATATTGCTCTATTAGTCGACCCCACAGCTTGGCCACCTTGCAACTCTATTTAAAATTTTCATCACTCAATTCTCTTCAGTTCAAGAGAGGCAGAGCGCTAAATCTGGCTCTTTTTGGGGGGGATCAAACGACTGTTTTGCTTGAAACTTAAAAACTGAAGAGGAAAAAGTGATGCAAGGTGGTATATTTTCATTCTGACTCCCTGATACAACTGTTCAATAAGTAATTCCGCCCACTTTCACGCAATTATTAATACTCAGAGCTGGAGGCAGCTGATGACTGTTCACCCAGACTGACGGAGATGACAGCAGACAGGGAGAGGACAGTCAGAGGAAGTGACGGCGGGGGGTTTAGAGGCAGGCCAGACAGTGAGCAGTGATAGTGAAAATGTGAGGAGAGATATTTGAGTATTTTACGACATTTCTACAGCTCAGAGAGAAACAGAGAAGAAGAGGGAAACATGCATGCAACAACATTTTTGGTCTCTGTTGATATAAGCTGTTACAAATGTTCCTATATTCTGACAACAACTCATGTTTAAAGCCAGAAGAAAATGTAATTTCTAAAATAGTACAACCAAAAAATAAAGTGAATGGTCAAATACATGAGCAAATAATCTCTTTTGCTTTGTTTTTAATGTTCCAATTTCTTGTCTCTGTCTATTTATGCACATTGTATTGCATGTTGTGTGTATGAATAGTGGTGTATGGATATTCATGTTATACAGCTACAATAAACAGATGTAAACAGTAATTTAAAAATATATAAATATACGTATATCAACTCCCAATATAACTTTGTCCTTTACTGCCCCCATGTGGCAGAATAAGGTAAATGCATGACATTTTGGATGTTTGAAGGACTTCATTACCCAGAAATCCTGCATTTTGATGTTAAATAGATATTTATGTTAATCTATGTCTTTCTCCCTGCTATTTATAGACTATTTTGTATATTGCATGTGTGATTCCATGAGTGAGTGTGATTCCAAGTCATGTTTCAGCACGGCCTGTTACCTGTCCGCCTTTCGGCTGGTGCTTCAGGTTGGAGGTGGACCCGATCTTGGACTTTACATTTTTCAGATCAGGCAGGGGCTGATTGAGGACCTTCAGCTGCCGTTGGGCGGAGGATGGAGACTTGGGCGGGGTTCGGATCACCGCCACCTTCTTCTCCTGGAGGACACTGAAGGACTTGGGCGTGTGGCTGCCGGGGGTGCGCGAGCCAGGGGTGCGGCAGGAGTAGCTGGGGGGTGTGCCGGGCGTGACGGCGGAGGAGCCGGGGGTGGAGGCACCGCTACGGACTGATCGGGAACGTGCCGAGTCTGTACCTTGAGAGAAGACGAGATATCACTGGGTTACAATGATGAGGAGAAGAAAGAAAACCTTTCCTGGAGACAGAAACACTTTGGACAAAGAGAAAAAGGAATAAGAATAGGATAGGATAAGAGAGAAAGACAAAAATAGAGACATTAGAGCAACAGATGGATTGGAGTGTGTGAGACCCTTCATCTGGTTTTGATGATGATAATAAGGAAACATAACACCCATGGAGCTGTCAACACTGCCCCGTTGGCACCAGATTTGCTCAGTTTCCACAAAACAAACAACACATGCCAAGCACGAATGTTTTACAAGGAGTATAAAAGCACACACAGTCAGCTGAATTCATTTAACGCTGGCGGCTTGTTGCCGGGATACTGGTGCAGGACCAATATAACTGCAGGTTTTACAATACCAAATTTAACACATTTTTTAAAATATTCTAATGAAATTTGTATTGAATTGGGACACATTTGGGAGCAAAACTAGATAAACCACCTTCTTTGGGCAGAAAATAGATAAACAGAAGACTTTCTGAAACCTGCAGACACCCTTCAGAAAAATGTGTGACCAATAGATGGATGATGCTCACTTCTTTACAGAATGCAAGTTCTTATCTTGGAGTTTTTAAAAAACAAACCATGTAAAAACACTTTATACTAATAACCAGATGTCATATGTTGATGAGGAGGGTGCAATGGGTCTAACAGGAGCTACTAGGTGGTCTACCTGCCATACCAGGGGCTCTTCCAGACCTGCTGTCCGCTCTGGACTGGATCGCTTTGAGAGGGGAGAGGCAAAAGGACAAGGAGGAAAAGGAAATGGGGGGGCAGAGAAGAGCAGGGCAGGAGGTGTAAGGTGGTATGAGTTGAAATTTAATAAAATAATTACAAAGAAAGTGATTGAGGAGAGTCATTAGTATAAGTGCAAGTGAGTAAAGAGGCAATCTGCTGTATAATTTGGGAGGCAAACAAGGTGGAAGGTTTTGTATTGTATACGTATGTGTGTGTGTATTCTTACAGGTTGGCCTGGAGGGGGTGCTGTTGTCTTCTTGTTCAGCAGCAGGGATGTGGCGTGTCAGAGATTTGGCAGGCCTGGGCAGGGACGACCTCTTCTCCGGGCTGCGGTATGCTCTCTCCTGAATGAACACACACACTGAAGAGTCAATACCGGGGGCTCAATCACATGCAGCGTGCATGGGCACTGGTTACAGCTGTCTATCAATCCCTGTTTTTCCTCTCTGTTTTACCTTCTCTGCCCATTTGTTTGGCAGAGGGGACGGACGGGCGCATGCAGAGGAGGGGCGAGCCTCACTGAGCTCCGCCTCCACCAGAGGGCTCCGTTTAAGGCTACAGGCAGAGCCGGGCCGGGGGGCCTGATGGTCCGATGCCCGGCGCTGAACTGCCATCTTTAACAGAACGGCCCTTGTGGGGCTCTGGGCCGAAGCCGCGACAAGAGGCAGGGAAGCATGCAGGGTGTAAAGATGATGTGCAGGCAGGTAGGCAGAGGTGACGAACAGATGGAGAAATGAAGAAGTGAGATGGGTTAGAGTGGAGATGAAACGTACATGTTTATGATTTAAAAGGAGACACACTACATGCAAGTGTACTGTATGCCTTGTTATTTCACAGTATCTTGATATATTTTTAGCAAAGTTCTCAGCTGAGCGTAAGGTTTCAGTTATAAAGTTTAATTACAAAGTGAGAAGTCAAAAAAACTGACAAAATAATTTGCACAGCAGCACTAAAGAATATTTACAAATCAAGATACTGAATGATCAACATACACAAGCGATGAATTTATTTTCTTTTAAGGAAAACCTTGGATGGATGGAGATGTATACAAACTCCATGAATTAAAGGTGAAACTTTTAGAACAGGAGACTTGATTGAGAAAAAGAAAAAAGTTTTTTTGCAAGTGTGTTTAAAGGTGAAAGATGAAAGATGGAATTCAAGATATTTGTGAGAGCTCCTTTGCCCCTGTACTGCACATTGTAAGTGTTAAATAGTAAACTGCGCACATGACTCTGTCTGCCCATTCTTATTTGATTTCTATACTCACAGATTTTCTCTGTCGAGACTGGCACAAGGACAGAGGCAGGCATGCAAGACAAAATGAATATGCACACAGAGAGACACACATTCAAGCAAGCAGAAATGAAAAAAGGAAGACAATATCGAGTTTGTCATGCATACAACGCGCCCCATGATGCAGTACACAAAATTATGTTGTGAACTATACTGAGACGAACTTGTTTGCAACAGTATAGTACTCCTTAAAATGATGTAACTTCAGTGAACTTGGCACAATTAAAAAAGGCTTTTACAGATGTGATTGTGTGTGATTTGAGAGATAATGAATAAAGAACCACATCCCATGAACTAGAAAAATGTGTGTATTAGAACAAAAATTAATGCATTAAATAAACTCAAGTGTACTGCAAGAAGTTAATTCTATACCTTTTATTTCCTCTTCTATATGCTTTAAGATGATATATTTGCTGATGAACATTCATATTTACATACCATGCCCTAAACCTAAATTCAGATGTGATCAAAAACAACACAAAAAGTACAAAATAGTAATTAATTAAAAAAACAAATCCATGCTAATCAAAGGTGAGTGTGTGCACATTTGATTGTGTGTTGATAGTACTTACAGTGGTCCTCTCCCTGGACTGGTGGGCCACACTGAGGGGCTGATGGCTTTCCACACCTGTTAAGAAAGAGTCCTGCTGTAATGATCTATGTAAACCAGCAAGGGGAGACATTTGCGAGTGTGAATTTTCACACACAACACACACACACACACACATCCATAAAAGTTCTCTGAATAGACCAAACGTCTGACACCATTACTGGGCGCAAATAGTGTTTGCTGCACTGTGCTCCAACAGCAGACACATCCAGATGACAGAGATTGGTGAAACACCCTCTACACATGTGAAGCATCACATCAAAACATTTTAGTCACTCTAAGTTAACATTCGTAACCATTTTCACACCAGCTGACCAAACACACAACCTTCTACATGCAGCCATTTCCAGCAAACATATACAAGTGACATTCAGCGATCAGAAAAAGAATGAAACCAGAGTAGCAGTGTTCATACATTAAATACCAATCACAATTTACAATGGCATCAGTGAGCAGAAATAAACATGAATATGAGGCAAAGCAGGAGTAAATACTCCACTTTTGACAAGGATAAAATAAAAAAGAAAAATAATAAAGAAGAAAGACAAAGCAGTTGAGCTCATAAACAAAAAAGGCCAGACATGATGTTTTAAACATGGGTCAGCAGCACATGATGTTTGCCAGCTACATTGCACCTGCTTGATTCCTCAAAGAGCCATCAATAGAGAGAGAGCAAAGTCATCAAAACATTATACCTGTTATTGTATGTTTGTAGCAACAATTCAAACCTAAATTATTTCAGCTTTGATTGAATGTCCAGATGAATAGGGTTAAATAAAGAATTCAGCATTTGTCAGGTCTTGTGGAAATTAGTCATCAATATTTGTTTTCTCAAGCTTCCTGTTATTTTTATGTATGTGTTCAGTTCATATGAAGCCAGTCTAAAAATAGTTCAGGGAAGGTTGCAGAGTGTACATTCAATTGTGGTTGCACTCTCTCTATCCACAGCACTGATTCCTGGTGGAAAGTGTTCACCTGTGGCCTTGCGTCTACCAGAGCTGTGAAGCAGAGCAGGCCTAGGATGTCTGGCCGCCGCTTTGGCTACACTCTTTCGCGATGGAGAACGACTTTGGAGGGCTGACACCTTATTCTGGTCAGCCCTCCTCATGCCTACTAGCAAAGAAGAGAGACAGGATTATACCAGCATGCAAACCTCGGTTAAATGTACTGCAGAGAGGCACATCTGTCCTTAACATCAAGTTACTAAGTGACATTGATATTGAGTATAAAAAGTGTAAATGCAAATGTACATTTATAAAAATGAAGTACATAACAATTTGTTTTAAGCTAAAGAATACTTCTTGAATACAGAATTGGAACCTTTTTTCTTCTTCATCTCCTCTCTTGGTGGATGGTGGCTTGGTACTTTGCGGAACACTTTACTCTCAGTAGTGCCAGGGCGGCCTTTTCCTTTGCCAGGGGCCCGTTTAGCGGGTCTGTCCACCACAGGCGTACTGGTAGGACTCTGGGTCTGAGGAAGGGCTTCAATTTGCTCAGTCATGATACTTTTGTCATCATCTGTAGTGGAGAGGGATTAAAAGAGGACTAATTCTCCACATTCCTAGCTAGCTAGGTGCTAGCTTAGTACAAAAGACACATTAGAATTTACTAGCAACAAACTTCACGATGTTAGCTAGTTTTTGATATTAAAAATATGTTACATATACATTAAATGTCTTAAACATTTGTTTTACAAGTGATTAATTTATTAATTTTACAATCTCTGGGTACCTTGTGAGTCCATCCAGCCACTGTCTGTATCTAGGATGGAGACGTCTATGGTGGTTTCATCGTTAGCTGCCTGACAGGTCTGGCAGAGCACATCAGAGGTCTCTTCCACCTCCTGACCAATCTCGATGTCTTTCTCCTCCACCTCCTCACCCATCCTCGCCTCCCCCTCATCTTCTTCTTCCATCGTTTTCTCCTCTTTCTCTTCACCTACCTCATCAGAACCAACTTCCACCTCCCCTGATTGGTCTTTCTTTACCACCTTGCCGCTATCTTTCTTCCCTTCGTCCCTCTGTATTTGTTTGTCCTCTGCTACTTTATCCTCTCCAATCCCTTCATCTCTGCCACCTTCAACTGGTTGATCATGGTCAGAGCATGGAGACAAGTGCGAACTGTCTGTTGCAGGCTCCCCATCATCACTGTTCTGGGCACTATGACTCCATTCTTCTGCTCCAGACTTGGGATCTTCTTCCACCATCTGATCGTCTACCATTAGCCTCACCATCTCTTTCTTTTGCTCTTCCTTCCCAAGTTCTTTGATTATACTCTCCTCTGCTTGATCTGTCTTGGGGAGCACAGGCACTTCAGCTTCCTCCATCATCTCTTGAGGCTCTTCAGCAATCTCAATATCATCCTCTTCATCTGCTTCTTCCTCTACTTGTGCTTGAGGTATAATGATGACTGGGGAGGATATTTTTGGCTTTGGTGAGCTCACCTCCTGTAATTGGATTTGGGCATCTTTCTCATGTAAGGGCTTTTCAGTGCTTAAATCCTGAACAGCTTTTGAGGCCTCTTGCTTTTCTATTCTTTCTAATCTTGTAGGTGTCCCATGCTCACTTTGAATCTTCTTGTCATCTTTTTCTGTGCTCTCTCCTAAAGACTGAGATGATGCTGAAGGTACATCTGTGTTTTCCATTTCTGGTACATCACTTCTTTCTTCTGAATCTTCCTGCTCAGATTTCTGCATTTCTTCGTCTAACTCTGTCTGTTTATTATCAATCCTCTCAGACTCTGGATCCTTCTCTGCTTTGACCTCTGGTAAGACATCTTTCCTTTCCTTCTCTCCAGTGACTTGAGTTTCTGAGGGTGTATCATCTGGGGACTTGGGGGTGGTGGGAGTTGGGGGAGGCTTACTTCCAGTTTCCGTAAGAGTGAATGTAAAGGAATTGTCTGGTGGGATGGGAGAAGCCTCTCTGGAGGGGTCTTTTTCAACATCCACCTCAGGGATTGCTTGGATCTTTATGTCACCAGGCAGGCCACTCTCCAAACGAAACTCAGTCAGTCTGTCTTTTGAAGAAGTCATTGGGATTCTTAGGCGATCAGGTTTTACTCCACTTGTCACAGCTTTTTCAAGAATCAGAGTGGTCTTGACTGGTGTATCTTTCTTTTCAAACACTGTTTTTTGAGAGATCTCAGGGATAATTCCTTGATCTTGTTGTTGCATTCCTTTTTGAACACCTTCAACTTCTGTGGTCCCAAGCTCATCCTCAACTTCACTCTCCATAGAAGGGAAATGCTGGTGCGGAGAGTCCCCAGGACTGGGTACATCAGCAGGAGAAGGCATGGGCCCCAAGTACTCACTGAAGACACAGTAGCCCAGTTCCTCCAGCTGGCTTTCCCCTCCCACCACTCTTGAGGTCTGATCTCCCAAGGCGAGCATGGCCAAAGAACTCCCCACCAGAGCTGATACATTGGAGGGCATGGACTTTCGTCTCATGTGGTCAAGCTCCCTCCTCTCTATTGATGGCCGAGGCAGGGCTCCAGCCAGGTCCAACATCTCAGAAAAGTTGCCTGAATGTTCAAAACATTTGTGCTTATCAGAAGGTAAAGGTGTTTCTACCTTGGTGGGAATATCTTCAGATGATTCAGTGGTAGTTGGGATAATGGAGACAGCTGGAGGAAACTGGTGTTGGCTCTCCACAGATGGTGTTGAAGGGTAAACCTCAGATTCATCAAAGCTTCCACTGATTGGATGCAAGCTTTCTAAGAAGGCCCTTGACTTCTCTTCTTTAACTGTCTGTCCTTCCAAAGACCCAACAGTAATGTTCAGGGAGAGGCTTCTTTGTTCTGATGACATCTTACCAGGGGATGTTCTGGCTCTTCTTTCCTGTTGTTCCTCAAGCTTCTGCATAATACTTTCAGTTTCCCCACTTAACTTTGTCTCTGCTGCTGTGCTGAGTTCGTAATAGCTCTTGGTTTGTGACGACTCCTCTCCGTGGCTTTTTGAGGATGTCTCAAAGTAGGTTTTTGCTCCTGGCTCATGTTCTGTAAAAATATCTGATGTGGCTTTCAACTCTGTACCAGGTTCTGGACTTGACCATTGGTCCACTTTTTGATTGTCAGTCACTGGCGTCTCATGCAATCTAATGTCACTGCCACTATCTTGGCCCTCCTTATTTATCCCCTCAACCATCTCTGTTTTTTCCTTGCTTTCATTCATAGGAGCTCCTGCTTTGCTTGGTAAGATAATTCCCCCTTTGTCTTCCTCCTCAAGATTTGATAGCTCCTCTGTCAGTAAAGGCTGTTTTGCTTCTTTTGCTTTGGACTCTACAAGCAGGTGGCTTGCAGCGGCCTCTTCTACTACATCCTTTCTGTCTTGGTTACCCTGCTCACTTGAGGAGGTGTCAGAGAGCTCTTTCTCTTTCACAGAGGAAGGAGGAGGTTCAATCGAGGCGAGATCTGCCCCTTCAGGTGTTTCTCTTTCAACTACCAACAGCTTCTGATGTAGCGACGCCACTTGAGGTTCATCTTCTTTCACAGCAGACTCACACGATGCCTTACTGATACATTCTTCTGGCTGGGCTGTGAGTTTGAAGGATACTGTACAACTTTGTGCTGAGTCATATTAGCTAAAAGCTTTGCTTGAAGCATCCACAAAAGCTAGCCAATACAGTCAAGCCGAAGCCTTCTGCACATAGATACAGTAACTCTCCATCAAGCAAAACACACAGCACAGTGTATTTTGCAGCAGGCCACAACAGCACAGGGGGGTCACAGCACGTAAATTAGCGTGCAGAACTGGAATGAAGGAATGAGTTGCATGATGTTAGATGACAAGAAATAAATGTACACAAATATATTGAATTCCTATTGCAATACACAAGGATTGACAAACAATGGTCAACCTGATGATGAAGAAAGATTTGATGTAATTAACTATTAATGGTGTCATTACAGGTTCTACTGCAAGTACAGGAATACTGTGGATGTAAATGAATCCTAATATTGATGTATAAAAATGTTAATTTATTATGGGTATATTCTTGATTCAATTAACCTTATAGATAAGGATGATGATACATGTCCAATGAGGGTGGATTGTAATGCCCAAAATGTGTTCTTAGTAACAATAGGAAAACAGATGTATCCTTTGCCTTGAAATGAAATGAAAACAACATTGAAACTCAAAGCAAGTGATATACAACAGACTTAAAATACATCCAGGACGGATTCATGAAGTACCCATACAGGTGGGTGTACTCAGAAACACCTTCTTGCACACAATATTCCAGCAAAACCCACATAAAAATATACAGACAAATAATTCTAGCAACACTTAAGTCTACAATGCTTGACAGTTTAGACAGTGATATTTGCATTTGCAATGTAGCTGGCAATACAAAAGTGCAGAAATGATCAACTACAATATGGTTGATCAGGTGTTCTAATGTTGCTCCGATGAAAAGCAAATGGTTATGTTTTGCATGAAGAAGCACAAAATCAAAATGCTACGTCACATCATTTTGCACATGGCAACTTCAGGTACTGAAGCGGAAGCTTAAGGATTTAAGAGCAACAAAGCTGCAGGAAGGTTGGCAGCAAAGCCTGAGTTGCATCACAGTTTATAAATCTAGAGCGGAAAGTCTTTGTACCCATTAGCAGAGCAGAGGATAATACAAAATAGGTAATGGATAGTCATTCACTCCAACATGCTGTCAAAGAGAACAAATATACAGTTGCTCACACATACAGTACACTCACACAAACTGTATGCAAGTGCACAAAACCCATAAAACCACACACACCTTTTTGTGACGGGCTGTGTTCACCTTGATGTCTTCCTCCATTGAGGACCTCAGGTGTCTGGGTTTGCTGGCAGCCCAAAGCCTGGGGCTCTGTTAAATAATCTGTCTGCTCTAAGAGCAAGTCTCCAGGCTGCTCATATGCCACTTCCTCCGGGTTACTGTTGGGCTCCTCTGGAGCCTCCTTCTCATCCTCATCCTGCTGTTGACTGACAACCTCTACTTTATCTTCTTTGAGCAGGGAAGGGAGACACACAGATGAGACATGGAGGACAATAAAACTAGGGTTACAAGACACTTTCAGCTCTGATGGAGATGCATGGGATGCAATCAACACACCTTCTAGTCTAGTCTTGATAGATAAATAGATATATAACACAAAAAATAGATAGATAGAAGAGTTTGCACATTTGGCTTAGAAATAATACTTACAGCATCTTACTACAGTTGTAAATGACATATGTTTAAACCTGAATAATATCCTAACATGTATGCAATTAGTCTTTTTTCAGACTATATCCCATTTTATTTTCTACATTTTGGTGATTGCATGCCACATGCAAGGAGGAAATGATTAGAAAACAGACTGCACTGTTCTCTGTGAGTAAAGAGCTGAAAGCCAATCTGTGATGAAATCAATACACAAAATGAGCAAAGGAACAACAGAGGAGATGTTTTGAGGGGAAAGCAGACTAGTGAGATGAAGGGCTCCAGTGGCAGGTTATATACTATAGCCTAAAGGGAGGAAGGATGTTTGTGTTGCCTAGCCATAGCCACACGATTAGAATGTGTTAGAAAACTAATATTGAACTAATATTGTTAAAATGAAGTGTGAGAAGGACAGGACAGTGTTGCACATGCTGCAGACTCCTTAAAAGGTGACAGCTGACATGCAAAGCACCAGAGAACCCTGACATTAAACACTAGGGGACCAGAAGAAAGAGGAAGAGTTTTATCTTCTCATGCGAGTGGCTGCTGTGTTTTGATCTCTTGAAATCCTCACGGCCGTGTGTTTGGTGTCTCCTTTTAGAGCTATTCTTACCACTCTCGCCACCATTCACACTCTCATCCTGAGTGGTCTGAGCGGTTGGAAGTGTGTGTAGGTGTACCTTGTGCCACGGGCCCAATCTGCTCAGCGGATGGAGAGGGGGGAGGGGAGGGAGGCAAATTGGCTGAGTCATCCACTGCGAAGGGAGAGAGAGAGAGAGACAGACAACACCGGGAAGACAAAACATGGATGGGAGGAAGGAAATGAAAACTAATAACTCTGCTGACCTTATCTCTGTGGGTGGCCTCCCTATGAGTTTGACACAATGCTCATTGTGTGTGTTTGTTTGATGCTTAATGTCCAGTGCAGATGGATGCAGACAGAGCACCGACTTACCTCAGACGGTGTAAAATGTCAAAAAACATATACATAGTCATATTGTAGCAGCTTAATATTCAGATTCAACCATTAAAAAAATCTAAAGACATTAATAAACTTATTATTTACATTCAATTCACTATAAAAAACAGTGGAAATACAGGTTCCCCCGGATGTACACATGCACATGGTGAAAGTGTGCACAACATAAAAAGTTACCAGCTTAATCCTTCAACTTCTTCAACTTCTTTCCTCTCTCCTTTTTTCTTCACTCAGTTTTCTTCTCAATATATTCTCTGTCTTTCTGTATCTTATCTCTCCACTACCGCTGCTCTTTCCACCTTTCCCATTTCTCTCTATCTTTGCAGACATATCAGTCAGAATATTGGCATTTTGCTGTAAATCCGACGTCCAACAGCCTTGTGTTTCCGAGTTCTAATATGAGGGATATGATGCTTCATTTTAGTAGTAAGATTTAGTAACTTTTAGCAACCATCTGTGCTCCACTATAAAATAAAACATCTTTATTGCAAGAGAAACCTCTTATCCTTAATCTTTCACTCAAAGCTTGGAGTATTTCCAACCAGGAGTCATGGAGATTTCTGCTCTACTTCCGGAAATGTCCAGAAGCCCTGCACACACTTTATACATTTTTAATTACTCGAGTAGTTTAACCCACAAGAGACCCGTAACCAAGTGTCTTGAGGGACCATGTCCTTCAACCGTAGCACTGCTGCAGCAGATTGTTAATGTTCAGCACTCATTCTAATGTGAAACAACTGAATCTGTTCAAGTGCCTTTTGGGGATTGTCTGTCTTTGCCTGGCACCATGGAACCAATCACATTTACCCACAGCTGTGGACCCATCTGGTAGTATGTGTAGGCAGTCCAATCAATGTCATTGACCCAGTGTTGCATGCACATGCTCACACACACACACTCGCACACACAAACACGCCGTGTCTATGTTCCTACCTGTCGCTCCGGGATGTGCAGCTGCCCCACCGTGGTATCCATTCTCCCTGTAGGCAGAGCTGTAGGCGGAGTAGCCATTCTCGCTGTTCTCTTGGCCGTTTGAGGACCAGTGCTCGTCTGGCTGCCGACCGTCTGCCATGCCTGCCTGCTGGGACGCCGGGGAGGGGACAGGTCACCTGTTGGAGCAAGTGACGAGAAGAGAGAAGAGAAGAGAAAGATGAATGCACATGCAGAAGAAGGAGGGAAATAAGTGGAGTTCGAGATAAGAATAAGAGAGGAGTGAAAATGTGCAGCAATAAGAAGCTCCTCTGAACTCTGATACATGATGCACACTTCATGGTGAAGCTCACAAATCAACCACCAGAGGGAGTAAGGTACAACATTAATCTTCTACCGGCTCAGCCAACTGGTCTTTGTCTCAGTATCCATGTGCTGAGACAGGAGGGAGAGACTGACAAAATAGCTGTGCCTATTCTGTTCTATTTCTTTTATTTTTGTTCACTTTTACAGTGGACGTTACTCCCAAAAGCTTCCAAAAACAGGCATCTAAATGTTTGTTTCTGTGAGCTGAACATGTGGAGCATGACACCATCACCTGCCTGTGCTTGAGATTTGATTCAAGCTAAACATACACACTCACATGCGAGGTGCTTTGAGTTCAAGTACTGCACAAATGGCATACGTTTACTGCTTAAGAGGCGAGCATCAATCCAAAACACAACAATGAACAAATTAGTAAAAAGCATCTAAAATACATTTTGATATTAATCCCCAATATGTGATACCGTAAAGACAAAAATGTTAAGGTGCACTGCAGCAGGCAGCTTATGAAACAGTTAAATGAAAATGTGAACACACCCTTCATATCCCCTTCACCACCGACAAGGAGGTTGTTACCATGGCAACCAAAACAGGTCTTATGGGGGTCCGGCAGATGGGTTAGACAGGCTTGCCCCATTCAGACAACAAAGTGTTCCGTACAGCACACAAATCTAGACAAATAAGTGCATCACATGACAGACAGCAGCACCCATTAGCTCCCACTGCAACAAGCTCTTTTCCACCAATTACAATAACAAAAGGATTTGTCACAATCAAGTATGCACTACTAAAGTATCTAAATTCTAATCAAGCATGTACCCTCATAAAAGCGGCCCTTTTCCCTTTACAGGAATAACACACAATGTTGCTTTTTAAACAAGATTAATGGGGGGGCGGGGGGCTCCCTTGCCTGGCAGGCTAGCTAGATAGCATCATTATCATCAAACAGCTGCAGCTAATTTCATCATATCAAATCATCACTGAGACTCCTTTCTTCCCTCTCCCTCCTGGTCTCCCTCACCACCAGCTTCTTGTAACTACAAAGCCTGAACTCTGACCAAGTCCATTAGCCATTAGCTTTTTGTCTATGCTCTCTCTCCTCTTTTCCATTCTACTTCCATCTTCATCTACATTTTCTTCTTTTTTCATCCTGATTCTCTTTCTGTGCCTCTTTCTCTTTCTTCCTCTCCAGCCAAACCTCATGCATTTCACATTTTCTCTATTTTTCTATCTTTTTTTTTTTGGGTCATGCTGATGAGTCTGCAAACATATTCAACAAAATATTGGCCGTTCATAAAAAAATCAAATATCCAGGCACTGGCACACACAAGTTAGAGCTTGAAAACATTTGCAGTTGATCGATTTAAATCTGAATTTTATCTGAATTTTGTTACACTTGGACAGAGCCAGGCAAGGTATTTCTCCCTTTTTCCAGTCTTTATGCTAAACTAAGCTAAGCGGCTTAGCTTATGACACGAGAGTGGTATCAATCTTCTCCTGGCAAGGAAATCTCAGCAAGAAAGCACATTTCCCAAAATGTCAAACTACTCTTTTAAATTTGAGAGATTGAGGACTAATTGAAGTTTTCCACCATACTAAAAAAAAAAACAATCAGATGGAAACGTTATCTTTGACTTTTTGGAGGGGCATGAGCAAAGATGCACACATTTTTGGCAGCTTCAGTCCTAAAATATTAGCATGAGCCCTTGTGAAATAGTGTCTCCCATTTTCTTTTGTCTCTATTTCTCTTCCCTCCTCATTCCTTTTCTAAGTCTCTCTCCTCTCCTTCCCTGCAGCGCTGCCTGACGACAGGCTCACAGTGATCAGGGCTAATGTCTGCTGCAGTGGGAAGACGTGAGGATCAGAGGAGAGAGAGAGAGAGAGAAAAGAAGAAGAAGAGAAAGACCTACTGACACTCAAAGACACTGGGCCAAACTGTCTGAGACTGAAAATCTCAGCCCAGGGCTCAGTCAGAGCGAGTCTAGTCCCAGCTGTTGCTAAGGAAGAAAACTGGTGCGCTGACAGCCAGATTGTGCTGATGGTGGTTTGTAATTGCACTGACCTGCTTTCGACTGCTGTTTTGGCAATATTATGCCACACTTGGCATTCACACATTGGCCATACAAATGGTGTCATAAACCTTGGCTGCTTACATAAATCCTTTGTGTTCTCATTTGATAAAAAGGCACTTAACTGCAGAGAAAACACAAGCACAGCACACCTTTTACCCTCACAAATTCAGATGCATTACCATCCCAGGGGTCCAGGTCTACCACAAAATCCCTCTTTTATTATTTGTTGGCTTGTTAGCTATGTTGATGTTTTTATATTTGAATGCCTCCCGTACCAGCAGACTGTAAAATACTAAGAACTACTGCCCTTTCAATACAAAGTGGCTTCAGGAAAACTGGTATGATTGGTGGTGAGTTACAATACCTGTACCCATTTGACTCGTGGTGAATCAACACCAGTCCAGAAGAGTTTTGAGGTTGCACTGACCTCCTTTTCTATTCTTTTCTAGTCTCTATTCAAGAGCATTACAGGCAAGACCAAGGTCAATGATATAAACCAGGTTTAAGACTTTGTTAAGCACCAGTCTACCAGGTAATACTTTTAGCTGTCTGTTTCAACCGTTTATACATTAATTTAGCTATCTATTTAATTTAATAATTAGTTTAGCTAAGTGTTTATATCCATTATTTTTAGCGATTTCGCCATCTAACTCAACCATTTAGGCTATCCGTTACTTTAAGCTAACTGTTTCAACCATTTATCCATTACTTTTAGCTAACTTTTTTAGACCACTACACTTGCTAACTAGTTTTAACACACTCACATGGGAAACACTACTTTACACAATATTGAATTTAAAGCTCATTTTGTTGCGTCTTTGGTCTTAAGTGCCATTTTATTTATTTGGAACAGGAAGGAAGTGACGACTACTTTTTTTTACATTAATACACAGATAAAGGTCAAGTTCTAAGTCAATATAGGCCTATACCATGTAAATAGCACAAAAAACATCTTTGAAATTCAGAATTTTGACCCTTAGATTGTTTTATATGGAAATGCATTTACTTATTCTCTAACTATAAAAATAGAGTAAAGCTTTAATGTCCTGGAGGGGCAATTAGGCTTCCAAACTGCAGTCAATAGTAGTAAATATTAAATACAACAATGAATAAAGACTTCTAGTTACATTAGATATAAAACGCATGCCGAATTGTTTATTTTTCTCCTGGTGTCTGGGTTTGCCCACCCTCAGGACCTTGCTCTCCAGGCACACCCTGTCATCCTTTTGCGGTTAACGTGATCCGACATTGCCCTCTCTCGTCGCTCCCTTTTAGCTGTTTACCAGTCTTATTGTGTTAGAGAGAAAAGGTAAAGTGGAATGGGCATCTTTCCAAACATAAAACCAAAAAAGAAGGAAGGAAGGAAACCTAGTTATAGACCGATGTGGCCATTACATGATGACTATTATATTTTCAGAAAGGCTAGAAGCCCAGCAGTTAGCCCACAACTGCTCAGCATGTGAAACATCGCTGTGTCCTAATCTTGAAAGGGTTCAGTCAGCGGCACTAGGAGTTAAAAAAGGACTGTCAAATCCCATTACATCTTGGGATGTCTTAAATTGAACATGCCAGCATGATCTCTCACAGAGAAGAAAAGGTGTGGCAGCAGGCCTGAGGCTCGTCTGACTCTTCCCTCCCTCTTTCTTTTGTATTTCAACGCCGTCGTCTAGCACTCTCGCGGCCCCCCTGCTACACTTCGCTCTACCTTCCAGGCCCAGCATCCCTCTTCTCTTCCGACTCCACCCCACCCCATCCCTAATCCGACCTCACTTCCCTCCCCGTCTGCGCCTCTCCCCCCACCACCAACCGCACCCCAATCTGGGTCACTCATCACGCCTCCGTGGAGGGCCGCTCACATCGGAATGTCACCATCCATTTAGGAGGGAGGATGGAATCTCTGGCAGCCAGTCTCAGTAGGCCAACCTGGCCTTAATCCTCTGTGTGAGCGCCCAAGTGTGTGTGTCTGTTTGAAAACCTTCATGTTCGCATCTAGGATCAGCTTGGTCTCTAATTTTAGGTATGATTTCCTACACTCCAATCACTGACGGGACGATTAATAGTATAGTTTTATCTCTGAACATTATTTATCCATATTTGTTATCATAATCCATTACCTATTCCTTTGCCTGAGTTCCTCTTTCTCTCATGTTCTACTTGAACTTCCATTAATTGTCAGTAAATGTCTGTCTTCTCTGCCCTCCATTTGGCAAGCAGCCCTGGGTTTTGAATTTGCATTTTGAGCATTTGGCTGTTGGATAAATTGAGAATATTTTGGCAACTGTGGACTAATCAGTTAAGGGGGAATTTCCAGGAAAATAAGCAGTTTTAGAGACGGTGATACAATAAGAAGGTCACTAGTTTATTTCTCAACATCTAATCAATATGTTCACCAAAGTAGTTGCTCAGGTATTAACTTATTTACATGGACTACAGTTCCTGTAGTTCCAATATTACCTCAGTTAAGACAATGATTTGATAAGAAATTGACTTATAAACATTTAGCTTAGCCTGAATAAGGTCAAAATTGGTGTGAAAGTGATAATTACTGTCATATTATATTATGAATATTAGCAGGGATATAATTGAAGGGCATTTTAGATATGCATACGTATGGCTGAAATGAGTAGTTGACTAATAGAGTCGATCATACACCTTTATAATAATACATTCAATATCTTTGTGTGTAGGATAGTTGGTCAGGCAAAACAAGCAACTTGGGAGATGACAGCTTGGGCTTTGGGAAATTGTGACAAGCATTTTTAACTCTATTCTGACATTTTATAGACCAAACAGTTAAGAGATGAATCAAGAAAACAACCTGCACATTAATCAATAAGGAAAATAATGGTTAGATGCAGCCTTAAAACTGTGATTCTATTGCATTTTGTGATAAACTGCTTGATGACACTTGTGTATCCATAAAAAAATAACTGGTTGAACAGGAGATGTTCTAACACACTATGGACGGCCTGTTTAGTAGCATGTAAATAGGAATATGAATCAGCAAATCCAACCTTCATCAAAGAACTACATTATTGAGAACAAGGTCAGTCATTACAAGTCATGTAAACACAGTCACTTTATAGGACGTTGCAGGGGATGATGGGTAACTGTCACACTAAACAGGAGCCCTGAGGAGGACAGTAGGACAGTCAAGGTTGCCGTGACCTGTAATCAACCCTGAATGCAGTGGCTTCCTCCTCCACAGCAGCAGGAGACGGCGGATTAGGTTTCGTTGACTCAGCAAGACATGTGGGGGATTGAAGCATAATGATCGCTGCCAGTGAAGTGTGAATGAACTGTGTATACGCCGAACACCAGCATGACGAGTAAGGCACGCGCACACACAAACCAACACACGCCCATGTATAAGAGGTGCCGGGGCTGATTCCACGCAGATTAAGTGCCGTAATAACAGCAGTATAGGCGCACAGAGATTATGTGACTGAAACATGACAGCTGAGTCGCAGTGTTTCTAGCAAGGCTTTGTTATTACCTCCCAGTGACTGGAAAGTCAGCTGCAGGCGTTGACCATGAGATGATCTCTCTAACTGCCATGCCACCATGACGCTGAACTCTGTCACATCCAATCAGCTGTTAGCAAAAAATGACTGTAGTTTCTTACTCTAAACTACTTCTGTATTATTGTAATGCCTCAAAATAAAACACAAATAAAATAGTAGTGATCACAATGACAGTCATCATCATCATCATCATCATCATTTAATCATATTTATATAAACTAATGTCACTTAACTATAGTGAAAGAAACATAAAGTGATTAAGTAAATGACAGTAAACATGGACCTAACTTTTACGAATCACTCCCCTAAATCAAACCGGAAAAAAAAATAATAATATGGATATGTAATGTATAATGGCATGTATGTGGAACACAAAAAGCATTATAATCACTACATTAAATATGCCTTTTGAGCTATCAGCACCCTGCTAATCAAACTTTGGCATATTGTAAGGCATATAAGGCATATTGTGATGAACTGGTTTGGATTTTGGATGGTTTTAGTGAGATTTTTAGAGTAAAGTCTGTCTGCAAATTGAAGTTTTCCCACTTCAAGAGAATTTAAGGTTGAATTTAAATCAAACTGACTCAAACTGACTGCTGCGTCCTAACTCAGATTTATCCCCTCCTCTCACTGCCATCATGCCTGCTTCACCTTCTCTTTAGTTTCAGCCTCCAATCACATCAGAGGAGGTAGATGCTTCCTGGCATGCATCAGCCCCACCCCACGGTGATGTCATTGTTCCCATGGCAATATGAAACCCCAGGGTGGGAGGGGCTGGTGGTGGTCAGGAGAGGATGCTGGCTGCAGAGAGCGGACTTTGACCATGTTATGGATCCTGAAATAGGTCACCAGATCCTCCAGGCACGGCCCCGGGGTCCTTCCTTACTGCACTGACACAAATGGGAGCCGAGCCATTTAAATTCATCAATACACTGATAGCTGGTTGCTGGTTGGGCTGCTGATGTCATTTTAGACTTTTAGGCTGGTGCTGATGGGGGTGGTATCTTAGTGTAGCACTGTTTTGTTACTATAAAAGCTATAGCAGAATTTCAAAGAGAAATCTTCTCATGTACAAATGTCTTGCTTTCTTTACAAAACAATATCAAAATAGCTGAGTCAACCATTTTCTAACACTAAGGACTGTGATTCAAATTTTACCAGCTATTTCTGCATAATAATTCCTGCTAATTGTCTCAACCAAAAATACAGACAGCAACAACTGTGACATTTTCACACAGCACTGAGCTCTCCGCTGCGTTTCCCAACAAAACTTCCCGTCTCTTTAGCAGTCAGTCCCTCCCTCCCCTGCCATCTTGCATTTTCATGCGTCCTTCATGGCTGAGGGGATTATGATGACAGTTTGCCATGTCCCAGTCCACGCCCTGCATGCATATACACACCTACACACACACACACCCTGCTCAAATCTACCCCAAACACATGCACAAACACCCACAAACTCAACCGCACACACATGCAAACAAACGCACCCTCTCATTGCCCCCAAATGCATCCACAAAGCTAAACCCAGAACTCTCTGGCTGGGACCAAACACATTGTTAACATGAGCTAAATATAGACACACACACAGAAGACTTCTCTGAAACAACATCTACCACCAATTCTACATTTAGCCACTCGCTCTGTCATTTCATTTCCTGCCATGAAACTCAAACACATATAAGCAGCGAAAGCTCAAAACATGAGATTGGAGTTTCAAGTTAATGACTGCTTTTTGGCGGTCAAAAATATCTTACATGACATCAACCCAAACAATTGCCCCTTCTAGCTTCCCACATGTTGCGGAGCATAATTCCCCCTCTATTATACACCCATGGACAGCCAAGCTAATCATCTGGCTGAGTGCAGCCACTTAGATCTGACTCCCGGGCCCCATGAGTCATGGGAAAAGTGAGTGTGAAATGTCATGGAGTAGAAGTAGTGCATAGTATACCATCTGGCAGCTGTCCAGACTTCTATGTTTTGGCTTTTTTCTTTTGGTTATTTAGATGAATATACTGTATGTCACTTTAAAAGTGTTATTCAAGCAAAACAGGATACATGCATGCAGCCTTTAGCAGTTTTATGGTTCAATATGGAATTTATAGCAGCATGGCTCTATAGATGGCAATGTGGGTTTGTTGGTCAGTCTGCTGGTCCACCACCACTGGTCCAGGCTGAAATAACCCTACAGCTATTGGATGAACTGCCATGAAATATATATTCACGGATCCCAGTTGACGAATCCTACTGACGTTTCCTCTAGCGCCACCATGAGGTTTGACATGCTATGACATTTGGTACAGACACTTCCTGTTCTCAAGATGAACTGGTAACTCTGGTGATCCTCTCACTTTTCATCTAGCGCCATCATCAGGTCAACATTTCTATTTGTCCAGTACTTTAGTTTATGACCAAATGCCTGCAAAAGTAATGATATACCCATAGTCTTGTTTATTCACCTCTATGTTTTTTCGTTAGCTTACCTACCTTGAAGAGCTGTCTTTACTTATGGATGGAACAGACACTTGCTGAGTTGAGGCGTCTGCACAGACCTGCATGAAAGAAGAGGGAATACATGTTAGGACAAAAACTGCAGCTCTGAAGTTTAACACATACAGTCACTGGCCCATTTAATTCACTGACGGCTTTAAAATCTAACCTCTGAATCCAGCCTAGCTAGTCCAGAATCAAATGAGGGACTTTTTACAAGACAGCTCTCATCTCAGCCTTGTGTTAAAACACAACCGTGCATGAGCCCTGCATGCACACAGCAGCTTAGCTCTGTCACCTGGAGTCTGCCAGCAACATAAATCCAAACCTCAGTGTGGCCTTGTCTCTCTTTTAAGCTGCCGCTGATGGACTGTACACAACAACAAGCCAAAGACAATCTAATCTATTCAGAGTGTGTGCATGAGTGTGTGCAGACACATGTAAATGCCTTTTTGTTGACTGCATTTTATTTTTTTGTGATCATGAGTGTCACATCACTGGACTGTGTAATGCATTTCATGTTGGCTCATTTTTATAATTGTACTTGCATGTTTTATATTGAAATTAATGGTATTATCCTCATAGCATTGTTGACATTATCAAATTTCCTCAGAAATTTGTGTGTGTGATTTTCTTGTCATTTCTTTTCATCTTTTAATTTATTTTGTTACATACTGTAAGTGAAGATGACATAATATGTTAGCATTGAACATTTATTTAAAAAAACAACAACAAAAGTATTATGTTTTTCCACAATTTGGTTATCCATTTGGAATACTGAGAATTAATGCAAACTTAAAGGAATACATACATTCTATATTTTGAGAAATACGCTTATTTGATTTCTTGCTTAATTATTTAAGAATATCTATACCATTCTCATGTCTGCACGGTAAATATGTAGCTGGAGCAAGCTGCCGTTTAGCTTAGCTTAGCATAAAGACTGGAAACAGCTAGCCTGGTTCTGTCGAAAGGTAACAAAATCCATCTCCCAACATCTCTAAAGCTCAGGAATTAACCTGTTATATCGCTTTTGTTTAATCCGTAAAAAAAAATATAATATGAGAAATGACAATTGAATTGTGGTTTTAACATTTCAGTTTTGTATAGATTAAACAAACATGATATAACGAGTTAATTTGTAAGATTTAGAAGTGCTGGTACTGTAGGTGGGATTTTGTTTGGACAGTGCCAGGCTAACTGTTTACCCTTGTTTGCAGCCTTTATGCTGCGCCAAGCTAACCAGCTACTGGCTATAACCTGATATCTAACAAAATATACAACAATGGTATCAATCTTCTTGTCTAACTCTCGGGAAAAGAGCAAATAAGCATATTTTCCAAAATCTCAAACTATTTCTTTAAATCGAAATGGAAAGCTGAGAAACATTCAGTAAAAAAACAGAGGAGCGTTCAAGTTCCTGTATGTGACTTCTCTCTACAGTGTGAGAGGAAAAAAAGAGAAACAGAGGTCAGTAGGATAGTTTCCAAGGCAACTGCAGGGATGATACTAATCCAAGAAGAAATCAAAGTGATTATTTTTCATAAACAAGTAATTACAAGTGAACGTGTCATCTGTGTGCCAACTAGACAGACTCCACTGGTGAGCTGTTTTTGAGATTAAGTCAAATTCTTGGATTGGCCCATTGGGGCTGAGCCAGGAGATGAGTTAAGGCTTAAGCCAGCCATGAAGAAAGACAGATTTGCACGTTTACCCTGCTTTGGGACTGTAAGGAGGTACAAAACAGAGCATCCTGTTAACATTAAAACAGTGTGAAAGGACTGTCTGGGTGGGGGGGTTCTGGCGCCAAAACAGGCAGTTGGACAGAGAAGGAAAGAGATAGAGGTTGAAGTAGAGGGACGTAAAGAGAGCGCAGCAGAGATTCTCCAAACAGGAAGGAGGTTGATTTATTAGAGAAGAGAGAAAAAGAAGCCTGGAGTGAAAAAGAGAAGGAAACAATTCACAGAGGAAGAAAAACAAGTATTTCTACTAGAGGACAATTCTGGTTAAATGCAATTTAGGTCATATTTTTCTACTGGTTATGATAACTTTGCACACAAATGGAAATTGCTGAGATCTGGGAACATGGTGATATTGCTACAAAGAAGTTTGACAGGGAAAGAAACACAACCAACCAATTTACAGGATAGTTTTGGTAATAATTTTATTGTCCGCCTTTGTTTCTCTTCCAAATAAGTTTGGTAGACCTGGAGGTTCGTTAAAAAAACCTGTCTGATCGCCTTACTACTCATGTTTCTTGCCCCTTTTGACTCCTTTTTAGCAAAGTCACAGTGTGTAAAAGCCTTTTTGTTGTCGCTCTGAATTTTTATTTTAATAGTGTAGCATACAGTAGGTTTGTTAGCGGAACCCTGTCTCCTAGATTTATTTACTATTGCCAATAATGTTTTTTAAAAGGACTACACCGGTGGTTTAGCATTTTTAAGCTCATTAACTACAAGTCACATACACTTTCAGAAACTAGAAAGATTCTAACGTATAAGCGAAAGATACAGACGTGCATGAGAAAGTTTCTGGTGAGCTTTTAATTTTATGCAGACAACATTTTTTTGTCACAATTTCATGTCACTTCAGGGCCTCCATACATTCTTTGTAAAAAGGTCAGCAATAACAAAACATGTGCAATTTGTTTTCAATGGACTAGATCATGGAAAACCACTGTTGGTGTGGTCTTTTAATTTGAAGGAATGATATATTGGATTGACAGATCAGGTGGCGAATTAATTTGTTATGTTTCTCCACACATTAATTAAGGTTTTTCCTCTAATTTGTTATCCATCTGCATATAGAGAGAAAGAGACAAAGGGGCATACATTACTTTCTAAGGGAAGCAAGTTGATATTATAGACTGAGAGGCAGGGAGCGGAGAGTGAAGAAAAAAGTAAGACACAAAGAAAGAGAAAAAAGAGAAACTAAGTTCACACAGGAAGTAATGTCTCTTCTGGGGGAAGGCTGGCCAGTCCGGGGAAGCTTAGCCAGAAAAAAGAAAGGGATGAGAGAGAGAAAGAGAAATATTTAAAGAGAGATGAGCAGTTACCGCCTGGCCCAAAAATATCAGGAGCGTGACAGGAATAGAAGCGCTGTATGTTTTTGACAGTCACAGTAAATGATCCCTCTCTCACACAGCGGTTGGCCTGCTTGTTATGAAACTAAAGTCTCTCTCAACACTATCGTCTACAGCATATTTTTGTGCTGTTGTTTTGAATCTGACTGAGGGAAACTCACGATAAATTCACTAATAAGTGGAGCTTGTGATCTTAATCTTAGCTTGTGATCTTAATCAGACACAAAACTAATTAACAAATCGATGCAAGTTGTAAACTGCAACTGTAACATGGGAAAAATAATAGTTTAATGAGTGAATTCCCGAAAAACAATTCTCTTCTTTTTGATCATTGTTATCAAATGACTTCTCCTTTTCTTTTTCTTTTTTAGTAACTGCAACCTCCCTCTGATTTCCACAGCCAGTCCTATGATAAAGTATCTGAAGCGTGTCTTATCTCATCTCCAAACTCATTAATTGTAGCTTTTACAGGATGTAATTCTGATGATTTTTGCATTTTCATAATCTTATCAGTCACACAAGATGACCATCAGCTCCACCAGCACATCTTGTGGGTTGATATTTAAAGGATGGGCACAAACAGTGAGTCCAGGGTTGAACAAACAAGCAGTTTGTCTTGTGTCTCAGAAAAGGAGGAACACAGTGACAAAGCATTTTTCGTCTTGACCTGTGTGTTCCTCTCAGGAGGAGGGAGGACAAATGGGTCAAACAGAAGGCAGAGAGGGAAGAGAAGGAGGATGGGAAGAGCCGAGGGTTGAGGAAGGAGGGGAAGGAGGTCAGAGGCTGACCTAATCCACAGATTTGACTTCATCATCAGAGACGAGGCAAACAGGAAATGAATCCTAATCTCAGTGCCGTGCTAAAAGGCCTGATAAACCTTCCTGAACTTTGCCGAAATGAGCCAAGAGAAGAGATGAAGGGGGACATCGCAGGAAGATATTTCCAGAATCATCTCAGTTCAGTTTTATTGAGCGGCACTTTCTGCATTACAGCCAATCCTTTAATTCTGGTGTATTGATCTCTCACACTGCTCATCCTGCAGGACTTTAATTATCCAAATCTCAATTTCAATCATTTGCAACCATACACAGCACTTTAGAATGCATAAAACATAAATAAATGAAAGAAAATACTGCCTCAATCATCACATTATGCAAGGATATGTCAACTCAGATAATTTATCAGAGGCTATGAATTGATGTTGGCACTTAAAACTCCCAAGCAATTTGGGGATCAGTGTCTTGCCCAAAGACACTTAGACATGTGGAGCTGGGGGATTGAACTTCTAACCCTGCGATTCGTGGACGACCCGCTCTACCTCCTGATGACTGCTTTCTTGTTTGGCAACAGGTTTAACAAATAATGGATGAAGCACTGTCAAGCATTTCCTATATCTGGACACAACCTTTGATAATTTGCTTTCTGTGACAGTCTTGTCTTTGGCACAGAGAGCAAGTCATGCAAAGCACCCAATGCTGACATAAACAGGAATTACCCGCACTACAAAAAAGCCTGTATTTAGTAACGTAGTCCTAGTTTCCAGAGGACATCCAATATGGCTGCCAGATGTTGTACTATGTCACCTGAAGGCTTAGTTGCTACTGCCAGAACTACCCACAACAGCAGGTGCTAAAGGCTAAAGAAAAGGGAAGAATGAGTGTGTTACTTTGCAATCCCACTGCACTTTAAATCACTGAAGTGCCACATGGGTCCTTAAGGGGACGCTAAAGTGAAATCAAACCGCATTTTTTAAAACCCTAGCTCTGATTTCACTGAAATTCAAACATTACATGTGTATAAAAAGGAAACTAGTGCCAGGAAATGACATGATTCATGTTAATACTGTGTGGTGGTTTGTTCTGACTGTATTTGTGGTGTATTTTGGTTCCACATGGGGGTCCAGACAGTACATTTGACAGAGCCTCCCCTCTGAGCCCCCCCATTTCCTCATCTATAATTCACACAGACAGCCTCCTTCTCCCCACAGAGAAACACACACACACTCCCTCAGGTCATGTCCAGAATATGATAGGTAATAGAAAGAGAAAAGTTTCAAAATAAAACAGCATTTATAAACATTATTTTATTATTTTCCTTAATAGCTTGATATAAACTCAACTCAACTATTCTTCCAGATCATTTGTGTGTTCATAACCATTTCAGATATGGCGTTAAGCGTTTATGGCTCCTCATTATCTTCTCATCACCGACTTTGCTCGGTGTGAGCCAGTGAGTAATTGCGTCTGTGATTCACTTCGCTTTTACTAATCACGACTCGCAATGTAGTCCTTTATTCTGCAGGGTCCTCCGTATACTGAGTGCAATCTTACAGGTGTAAAGAGAGAGCGAAAGTGTGGGGGGTGGGAGGTGGCGGGGCCCTCTGTACTCTGTACAAAGTGTACTGAGTACAGAGGGGCCTGTGTGGCTAATGAGCCACACTCTGCTGGGAGGGAGGCTCATTAATTAATCTAAAGGAAGAATTGAGAAGGGATGAGAACGAGAGAGCATAGACATCGACAAGAAGACAAACTGTGAACATGGTTGTAGCACCACTTTGAAGAGGGAGGGGAGCAGGTGTGGTGCACCCCCAAAACCGGCTGGGATCAGAGAGGCATGCACTCAAAAAGAAAGTCTTATATTTCAGCCCTGTCTCCTGGAAAGTACGTCTATACATGGAGTTCAAGATCTTTCCTTAGCCTTAACCAAGTGCTGTCAGTGCCTAAACATAAGCATAAAAAAGTTAAATAACGCTGTAGCCACTAACATGTGATACATGCCAATGGTATGTTAGCAATGATTGATGACTTGCCCTTGAAGTAGCTTTGTGTCTTATTAGACAAAAGAGAGAGAGACAGGATCTGACATGGCTAACAGCAGCTCACTGAGCAGAGGACGACAGTTGGATCCACATATTAACACACACGCCGCATGCTGTACTGTAGATGCAAAAAACAAACACACTTTCTGACCATCACATGCATAATCTACAAGCTCAAACACATGCGAGCAGCACTTTTCCTTGCTGCGTTATGTAAACCAGGCAGGACCAGGTGCAGGTCTTTGTGCTCCCCTGAGGCGACAGCTGCACTTAAGAGTGGAGACAGGTGGGAGAACTGGTCTATGATCATATATGTAGGTTTCTTAGTGGCCTCAGAGCATTACATGCACATTCATCAGTCAACGTGATAGGACAAGGCGGTCCAAAGTGGGGCCTGTAGGCCATGATTTTATTACTCCGGAAACCTTTCACCCTCAAGAATGTGAAGATGCGGAAAATGTGCAAAATATAACAATTTTTGGGAAGGCTGCAGCTGTTAAGTGGTGACATCCTGCGATAGCAATATGCTTTGTCAGCTTTGACATCCAGCCGCAGACCCATCAAATATCACTCGTCAACAGACACTTAGGGGCATTCTGTCAAAGTCGAGGGTGGTGTTGACTCGAATGCAATGCCCCTTACTCTTGCGTTACATTATGCATCACTGATAGACCAAATGCCTTGATGGTTAAAAAACACTGCTGCAGAACGAGAGGTTGATGCTGAAAAATACTGTTGTAATTACTGAATGACTAAAACATCTTATATGGCAGTTGGATAACCAACTATCCATGGTCCTATTCATTCATCATTCGTGGAAATATATCTTTGTAAAAGGAAGCATGACAGTTCATTCCTGACCTAGGAAACAGGAGTTAGACCAAAAATTCAAACTCAAGGTCAAAGGCTTTTTCAAAACAGTGCAACAGTCCAGAGATTTTAAAGAAAAAGTTTAATTCTTACCTCAAGGTCCACTTACTTGCTTCAGTTTCATCTCACAGTCATTGCTCAGTATTTACACGACAAGATACACTGAGGAAACGTCTTCCACTGAACATGGGCACCAAAAAGAAAAAAAAAAAAAAAAGCAAGTAAACGGACCTAGATTTTTTTTTGTTTAATCTCCGAACTGTTGCACTTAAAAAAATGTTTTAGCAGGTCTAAATATCCTAGTTCCTAGAAGGGTCAATCTCCAAAACCACTGGGTCCTACATTTCCCATAATGCAACTTGATAGGCTTTGTGCATTCCAGGGTTAAAGCAACTACAAATCAAATGTTTTGTGTTTCTGTGTTTCTGACAGTTGGAGAAGTGAAGGAAGGAAAGCCATCGAAACAATGCCCTTCTCTTTCACACTTGGCATTTCTGTAACACCTACATTATCTCCATTACATTTCAGATGCTTTGCTAAAAAACAGCAGTTGGAACCAGGGGCGATGTTGACTCCAAAACAATGTCACTCTCTCCCACTGCAGCGGCGGCCTCAGTGCCAAATGACGACCTTGCTCCGAGAGCGTGAGCTCGGCAGAACTGGAAGAAAAAAAGGGGAAGAGGAGGAGGTGGAGGATGATTGGGGGGACAGGACTCCTCTTTTGTGACCCCAAAAATGAGGACAGGGAGAGGGCGCGTTTGCCCTCATGTCCTCCCCTCCTACGCCATGGAGTGTCATCCGATGTTGGTTCCCAGGAAAAGACAGCTCGCCTCAGAGCTGCCCAGCAACCATGCAGGCAGACGGGGGACAGAGATAGAGAGAGGAGTGGGGGGGATGTGACAGACACCCTGGTGACTTCTGGCACTCAGTCATAGATATTATATTGTAAACTGACTGAATGAATTGGGAGGCAGAAAGGAACAACAATGTCACCCTTAAAACATTAAATATCCATCCCTACAACCTCCTTGCACCAAATTGTCCCCCATAAAATGAAGAGCAAACATGGTTTGTTTGTACTCTGTACTGTTTCAATATTCACTAAGTTAACAAGGATTTAATCTTTTTGGTGTTCAAAAATACCAACAGTCTGTCAGTCAATACACAACCTTGCTAGCTAGCCCAACAGCTAAAGCTAGCAGATGAGGGGGAGACTGAAAGCTGCCAACAGGATTAATTTAGATGATCTTCAACTTTAACTGTCAAATTTGACTAACTAGACATCATGTCATTATAACATTGTATTTAGTAGAAACCTACACAGCTGTCACCACTAAATAGAATTCCAATTTTGAGTTCATTGAGTTGGCTCAAAGCGAAATACTAATTTAAATATTTTGTTCAGTGGCACAGTTAAACCCAGGTGAAACAAAGGGGTGTATTTCTTCACCCTAAGTCTTATATCAATTCTCATATCATTTTGCAGCACTCATCAGGTGTTTTTCTGGAGTACTGTTTATTGAACCCCTTGGATGGAGGTAAAAAGTACTGCTTGGCCTATTTGACCCCCTCACAGACAATCCTGGCTGAAATAGAATCAAAAGAGATGAAGGCAGGAACAAAGAGAGGGAGGAATAAACAGAGTGGGAGGGAAGAAGAAAAGAAAGGGCGGGAGAAAAAGGGTAAAGACAGGGAGTCAGATTTGGCGTCTCATCACTCCATCACCACCTGCTCACATCAAAACAACCCATCCTCCCCAAAACTCCTCCCGACCAAGCCGTCAGCAAACTTGTGACAGCCAGCTCTGCCGACGCTGACAGGCAGGGTAATGTGTCCTGCGGTCTCGCTCGGTTTGGTGTCATTCCCACAGAGAAACCACCAACAATCTGTTGGCTATGAGTCGCTAACCGCCAACGGCCACATGCCATCACAGCCTCTAAATATATCACAATCGCCATTATTTCCAATTGAAATAATTGTTTGTTCCAAAGAGCAAAAATCACAAAAAGGAGGGTTTTATATTTCTTGGTAAACATTTGCTTTTACACACACATGCATACACAGCAGCAGCAGAAGCAGCAGCAGCACACTCTGGGTGAACTGTGCTGTCCTGCTGGCTGAATAATCAGCGATGTCTAGACAAGGTACGTCACAAAGACTATAGGTCACCAAAACACAGAAACAGCCCCTGGCTTATCACAACATCAGTTCTTTCACTTTATTGTCTGAATATGTCAGCAGCAAATAGCCTGAATAGTTAGAATCTCTGCAAACAAAGGGGAGATGATACGCAGGCAGAAATTGATTAGAGGTTATAGGCGTGCTCTGGGGAGAAGGAGAAACTGAAACAGAGAGGAAAGATGGCACTTTGCTCCCAGTTTCTACCAACAAAAGAGGGAAATACTTTCCCCTTTCTGTCTATGAATGCTACTATTCCTTGTATTTACTGCTGCTATAAATACTGATGCCCCAATCTATTCATCTCTGCTGCTTTGGTAGTGATTTTGCAAGCAACTGCATAAAAATAATCCAATGCATATGCTTGCATCTCAAAGGAAAAATATAACGTCTTACCTGGTGGGTTGGGCAGTTATTCCAGCTTTTTGTCTGCAAAGAGAGCACAAGGGAGGGGGGGCAAGGCAGGGGCTTCTGCAGAGAGAGGAGAAAAAAGACAGGGGGGAAAAAAGATGAGAGACAGAAAAAAAGAGCGAACAGGAGTCGTAGGGATGCATAGACGGCTGATGCTTTTTGCCGGCGAGCTCAGCCGGCAAGCACACTGCTGCAGCTCACACACTCCCTCACAGGAACACACACACACACACACACACACCGGCATGCTGTCTCACGTAGCTCTCCACCCTCCCCTTCGCAATGCACACACTCTGCAACCAAACCAGCGTCTTCATTGCTTTGGGGAGGGGTGGATATGGAGAGGGTTCTGCCATGTCTGAGCACAAGAAATGTGTGTGTGTGCATGTGTCAGTCACATTAATTCATGTTTGAAAGGGATATGAAGCTCATCCACCCCTGAGGGAATTGAGTTCCAAGATAAATCTCTATCAAAGAAATTTCCAGAAGCAGATTTCATTCCCCTCTCTGTGTTTATCTCATCCGTAAAACTCTGCTCTTTTGCTCAAAGATGTCCACATTATGAATGCATGAAACATTTGAACATGACAGCGAGTGCAGCATGAGTGTATATGTGTGTGTGTATATAAAAAGGAGGGGTGCGGGGCTTGCCCCATGCTGAATAATTGCTCTGTCCTGGTGCTCATTTGCAGGCACGGCCAACTGCAGCAGCAGCACTGAAACAAAGGCAGAGAGGGGGAAATGGGGGGGGGGGGGGTCTGAGTGAGAGACTAGTAGAGAGAGAAAGAGAGATTGCAGAGGCCAGACAAGCAGAGCAAAAGCATACAACTCAGTAGCACTGAGCGGAGTGCTGACTGCTGAAAGCCTAATTCCCTGCTCATTACTCCAACCTCAAACCACATGAAATGAAATATATTTATAGTCCAGAGGCTCACAATGGTCCCGGTTTTTAGCTATCCATCACCCACAGTACTAGAGATGTCAAAGTAGTGAATAAATACAGGAATCATAAGTCAAGCAGATGAATCAAAAGAATGAATGAGTTAAAATTTGGACAGCTGGATAAAGTAACACAGAAAGTAAAAACAAACACGTGAATTAAAGGATAGGTTTGGATTCAAGTCCATCTTGATTGACATGACATATGTATGTTGAAAGCGTTATTCAGCACTGTAATCATTCCTCCTCTCCATACTGGCCATGAAGTGGGACATCAAGTGGGTACTTCCCAAAGTTATAGGCCCTATAGTACAAAATCCCCTCTCTTTGAGTTTTCATAGACAGTGTTTTCTTGCTGAGCCGCAGTAATTTGTTAACGGGACACAACAGCAGGAATAAACCTGCACCCAATAGCCAGGAAGAAGACACCCGCTCAATCTGGCTAGCATCATATTAGCTTTGGCTAAACTTGGTGGAGTATATGATATGATGATAGCTTTTATTATTAAAAGCGGCTAAATAATGCAGGAGAGAGCAATGTGTTATAATTTATGAGATGAAGGCTGCTTTTCAGTACCAATGAAATATTTGCCATACTTTAAAGTGGCTATAATCAACATTGTTATATTAACAATGGATCACATGACTACTTGTAGGCCTATGTATTAGCGTTTTCCGGCCTGAAACTTCACTCTTACCGCTCTCATAGTGTCATTTTCGGTAAAAACCCACAGTACGCTACCTGCCCAGCACCAAACGGCAGACGGACAAAGCAAACAAAGTGGAGCATTTAGCAGTTAAAGAGCTAGATACTAGTCTCAGAAGTTGGTGGAAACCAAAACAGAGCTAAGACGAGAGGGGACATAGGATTAACATTTGCCAGGTGCTAAATTTGCTTTGTAATCTCGAGGTTTAAGCATTTCTTTTCACTACTTTCTATTCATTTCCATGTTAAAACTAGCACACAACAGCAGAAAAGTAGAATATTGCCATGTGCCCATAGATCTAATGTGATATGGGTCTATATTGGCATACATTTGGCATGTTAATATTGTATTAATATAGACTTCTGAACCTATCCTTTAAGAAGGAAATAGATTAACCCACTGAAACAAACCAGTATGACCAGACTGATGTCAAGAGACACTCCCTGACATGATCGCCAAACCTCACAGAGACCAGTGAGGTTGATGTGAGGCTGAATCATAAAAGGATACAGTCATACAGTTCCCAAAACCACTTAAAAAATTAGAGGAAGAGAAGGAAGAGAGTAAGCCAGCGCTGCTCCTTCCATCCCACATCACATCCTCTCCCAGTCCCATCATTAGCTTGTCCTGTTTCAGGAGGGTGGAAAGAGCCATCACTGTAAGACTGTAATCAACCTGTCAGCGTCGGGGACTGGATCAGGTTTAAAGAAAGCGAATGAGACATTTAAAATGGCAGCGGAGAAATAATCCTGCTGTCAAATTGAATTATAAGATCATTTTCAAATTTCACATTTGTGCTGTTGATGAACCAAGCAGAGTTTGGACTTTTGGGTAAAAGGAAAGAGAGAGGGGAGGTATGAGATGAGGAGGAAGGAAGGAAAAAAAGGGAAGGTTGGGTGACATGGGAGGGAGAGACGCACAGAGTTTGGAATCAAAGCTCGGAGAGGTGCAGACAGTCCTGTCAACGCTGGCCGCCTTCAGGGAGGCCTTTTTGCCAGCGCTGATTAGAGAGCGAGGCCTGGACCGGAGCTGCAGAGCCAGCTAGCATAGACACTAACATCTAATCTACCCCTCATCCTCCGCTGCCAGAAAGCAGATGCTAGTCGCGCTAACGCCAATCCTCCAATACCGAACTGTCAACAGACACAGCGGCAGGCTGAACTTGCCGTCACCAGATTACACATTTTGTCAACACTGTGTTTTAGCAGGACATATGGACAGTTAAACATCAGACACACCCTTGCTAAATAGGTGCAAACAGGCCATGCTGCAGTCTAAGAGTTCACTGCGTTTTAAGAATATTTAAAGCATGTTGTGAGACCTTAAGAGTAGTGAAACCACCTTCCATGGAACAATGGCCTCATTATAAAATACCTGACACTGTTTTGAACCTGACTTAGCCGATGTCTGACAGCATACTTAAAGACGTTTGATTCAGAGAGAACATAAAATGCAGCAAACGTCCATCTGAAGTCTTACTTTTCTTAAGTTATCTTTACCATCCTTAAAACAAGTAAATTCCAGTTAAATTCCTGTCATTCCAGTGACAGATTTACTTCTTTAATCAAGTAGGTGCATATGATTATCACAGGATGAACTCTCATGGGTCACAATAAAACCTTATTTCTAATCCCAAATGAAAAGGTAGGTCAATCTCATTGCTGTATTGGGGATGTGGGATTGATCGCTGCTCTGGTTGAGATTGGGGCACAGCCAACTCACTATGATCAGGATTAGCCGAATGGATCATCGTAGGCATGGGTGTAATCGGCCTGGACCCCTTCATCCAGATTTGGACGGGAGAGTCTGGGGCAGTCCTGTTTGGTGTGTTAATGGGCGAGACGACTTGTCAAATCAAGAATAAAGAACGTCTCAATGAGGAAGTCTCTCCAAGTTTGTAGCCCCAAGACCCTATGATATGAGGTCAATAAGAAGCCTGTATAATGTGGTTTTTACTGTTACCATATCCTGTTTCTGACAAATTAAGCATCATCTGCTTCTTCAGGAAAACAAACAGGAGCTGACTAATACTGGAATTCCTTTAGCCTATGAATTCCAGACTTGCTGGTGCATCATCATATCCAAAAAGCTGTCTCTCAAGCTGTCACCTCATCCGACCCCCTTTGTGAGCATGACTCAAGCTTTTTAAAAAATACAGGAGTAGCACAAGCTGGGTTTCAATGAGCGGGCACATTTATTGCAGCCGCTTGAGAACACAACAGCGGTGGCTCCAGAGGTTCTGCATCACCCAACACAAGTGTCATTAAAGATGTCATTCCAGCTCTGTTTTAGTATGCCACCATATAACTTGACCTACTGTGGTTTTACGAGAGAGCAGAGAGCAGTTGATATGAATGCAGATATTGATTAAAGATTAGGGTTAGTGCTTTGTGGACAAAAAGGCAAGGAGGCTGAGGAAAGTTGAGACATACATCTAAATGTTAAGCATGGCAACAAAGCATCTTTCACTATATTCTGACATACAGGCTAAACAAAAAAAACGACAGATTAAAGTTGCTAAATTAGCTGCTAAATTACAACAGCAATTTATTATTGCACTTCCATAAAGTTGTGCAACTTGTAAGAGACAGATTTTAAAAAAGCATGGTCATAATTAATGCAGCAGAGACCTTTCAGTCCGGGTCAAAACTCCCAAAACACTGGATCCTACACTTCCCACAATGCAACTCAAAACATCCTTCATTAGACACTCCTTGTCTGGTAAACACCCATGTCTTTCAAACTCCATGCCACCTCAGTCAGGCCCAAATTCAAGATAACCCTGATGACATCACTATGACATCATCAGGGTTACTTTCTCAGACTTGACGAAGCTCCCCCAGAGCAAAGGAAGACTTTGTACAACTGTTTTAACAGGCTGAGTAGTATTTTTACAAGTAAACTGATCATGCATAAAATTGGTGGTTTGGACACTTTAACTGATAATGAAAAAAAATCTCATAAATACTCTAATAACATGTTTGCGTTCATGCTTTTTCTCCTGACTTCTACTGCATAATACACAACTGTAAGCCTTACAGTCAGTGCCACGTTAATACTTTCACCCAGACATGGACCTAGTAATCGCTCATACTGGCAGATGCATGTTAATGACTGAGGATCGGATCACCACCGTAGCACCGGCAGGATCACAAGAGCAATCTCTTTCCAGCACGAGGCCGATGTCCAGTTCCCACGACAACTGCTCCTTTTGGCTTGAAACGGTAGAAAATATAGTGTCATCTGTTTGTTTTGTTGTTTACTTTAAACAAATAGTAAATTAGATTTAAGAGCATGGAAATCTAATTAGCCAAATCCGTGCTGATCTGGCTGCCTCTTCAAAGGTTAGCAGCCACTCTTCTGCCTCAGGCTCAGTCAGCCAGGTCGTTCATATACCATTCATATGATTTCATCAGTGAAGGTTATTTATGATTATTAGATGAAGTAATTTCCTTTTTTTGTGAGATACATTTGATCCACTGGTTCAAAAGCTCCCTTGTTCTGCATCTCAGTTTTTCCAGAGCTTTTAATTTGCTTAATATTAACAACTTTTCAAAGACGTATGATGCTGTCAAAGGCTTTTACTACTGTTGTTGTTTGATCAAAAGCTGTTTGAGGACTCTGGTGTCAGAGGTCAAAGGTGAGTCTGTTCAGAGCGGCTAGACCAGACACAGAAGCTGATCCTCTCCATCCCCTCAAAGCCCTCTGCATATAGACACAACAGCATGACTCACACCAAAGCCAAAGTCCTACACCTTGTTTGAGCCCTGTGCACATGCTCCTGCCCAACCTGCTGAAGTGGCTCAGAAAAACTGAACTCAACAGAAACTGTACATAAATATTTCAAATCTTATATAAAATAGAGAAAACTTTAGATAAAATCTAGTTTAGGGATGTTTTTGAATTTAATTTTAACTATAAAAACTTAAAAAGAAATGTATTAATTATATTTTACAGTACAGTTTTGCTATCAGATGTTTCTAACATGAAAATGCTGCTGGTAAATTCACAGTTAATGTGCTGTGAATGTGTTTACAGTAAATGAAACTTTGCTGTATTTGAAAACATTAATAATACTGCAGAAACCTTTTTACAGTGTTTGTTAATTACATTAAACCAGTGGTTCCCAACCAGAGTGTAGGATCCCAAGATTAATCTGAGGGGTTACAAGATGATTAAAGGGATAATAAATACAAAAAATCTTATGAAATTCTGGATAACTTCCCCTCTGCATGCCTCTAAATATCACCTGCTGATTCAAACTCTCTAGTTGAGTTCAGTACAAAACTAGGCCTATATAAGCACTGTTTATACAGTTAACCACTCATCATGGCTGAATAGACAATGGTGCTTCCAGAGCTCCAATGCTAAAAGCTAGTGATTCTGTCAGTGACTCGCATCAGCCTGAGGATTTGGTGTTAAAAACAACTGAACAACAAATTTAGACAGCAGTTGCTTCCATCTTAAAATACATCGTCCTGTTAAGGGAGTCCTTGAGGACCTTCAACCTCCACCTGCTCATTCAGTTAGTCACAAGGCTGTGGATGAGTGCATCAGCCCAATGTTTAAAGGTGAAAAGCAAAATCTGCCCAGACACTTCTGTCAGACTTGAGCCCTGACCAGCTACGAATTCTAATTTTATTTTGTCACCATCTTTGCTGCCATGTGGTTATTGCTTTGTTGTAGAAATTGTATTTATTTCTAACAAACTGCTGCTACAAATGTAAAATTGATCCCGTACTGTGCTCCATTATCTTTTTCCTGAAAAGACTTAACCTGGGTGTTTAAAGTGGCTAATATAAAAGCTTTAAAGAATTGGGTGCAGGCAGGCATTTTTGTTTCTCTAATCAACTGCTGATAAATGGCAGAAAGAGGGTGACAAAGCTGAATCTTTTATTTACAGTCACAATAGAATAACACACTGGGTGAACTCAACTCCATTAATGTTTTGGGGAAAACAAACAGTTTCCTCCACGACATTGACACAGTTACCAGACAACCCAGCCGCTCATCATTATCCAGAGAGTGCGACTGCATCAAGGCTTGTGAAAAGCACTTCAGTGCATAAAAAACCAAAGCGCGGTTTGTGAAAGTGCAGCTTTCCTTGTTTGCAACTGCCAAGAGCAAATAGCAGGCTGCTCATTTGCCAAGAGTGAGCGCAACACCATCTCAATGACCAGCTTGCCATTCATAACAGAACTGAAAACACAACCAATAACATATGCGCATGGGAATGTCCAATACCACTCTCATGCTACAGCTGGACCACCACTGGATAAAAGATTAACTGTGATGGATGGAAAGTAATCCTTCCTTTCTACCACCCAGCAACACGGCCTCTTAGGGGTGCATATTGTCTCATCACTCACAATATGTATGCAACGTGGAGCCATACACACACACACACACACACACACACACACACATACACCCTCCCATGCTGACAGGCTAAAGATGGCCTGTGTGTGTGTGCTCCTCTTGGACAGTCATTCCTCTCTGATATAAGCAGAACACAGGAAATTCCTCAAATGTGAAATATGCCTCAGAGAGGCCCGTTTAAAACAGAGATGTGATTTGAGGAGAAAGAAATAGACAGGAAGTGGAGAGACTGTGTGTGCATGTGTGTGTCTGCATGTGTGTGTGTGTTTTACAGCAGGAGAAGGGGGGAGGCGAGTGGAGGGGACTGATGCTACGACTGTGGGGGAATTCAGGGGTGTTTTTATGGACTTAAATAAATTTGCGCCTGTCTGAGGGCATGTGGCTGCTTTACAATACAGTGTGTATGGCATATATATCAACCAGGTTGTGTGTCTGCTTGTGTTGTGTGTGTGTGTGTGTGTGTGTGTGTGTGTGCGCGTGCGCGTGTGTTAACGCGCCAGCTCGCGTGTGCCTGGCTTTACACTAACCACAGGGTGTAGCCGTGGGCTTTGAAGTCGTCCCCACACCCTGGGCTGAACTCAAACACAGGCTACCGTACAACATCCCATATTACTCCATGGAAAAATCACAACATGCTTTTTACTCACAGGGAACACTGCCCTCTCTATTCCCCTTGTAAAACTTCACTGGGTAGAAGCAGAAAAACAGCACAGAACAGCTGCAGCTTACACTTATTTACATTTTTTTTCTATCAATTGATTAATTATTTAGTGTATAAAAATGAACTAGGAACTGTCATTATAGTAGAACAGGGGTTGTCAAGGTCTGATGTTTGATGGATTGTCCGTTACGCTGTGGGCTACACCTTGAGTTTTGACTTTTTTTTGCCTATATTTCTTTGCATTTTGGCAGTCCGGCACCATTAAAAGTATGCCGAATGATCTATTAGCAGTTCCTATTTGTAATGTACCCATGCATGTACAGACAACTATCACTGGATTACTTTGATTCTCAGGCAAGTTCTGGAGTTACAAGGAGCTTCTTTTTTGTGATTTCTAAGCAGATTTATGGCTGTTTATTCAGAGAGATAATGATATCCTCAGAAAGGGTAAGTCACGCTGAATCTAAAAATGTGTGTATCATGTCTGTGTGTTCAGATTTAACTGAGTTATGACTCATTTTTGACGCAAATTGCAGCAATCAGGCACTAATAGCCTACCTTAATTGCCATTAGCTGTGCGTCACTGCCACTGCTGCTGCAGCTGCTGACGTATAAGCGGGCCAAGCTAGTTCGTTTTTGGAACACCGGCATGCACCTGTCCCTCTCACCTCATGCATGCACCTGTCCCTCTCACCTCATGCAGCATATTTAACCTCCGCTCTGCAGAAATCTGGCCTCAGGTGCTCATTCTCTAATTTAGAAGCTGTCTTGCTCTTCTGTTGGATTGTATGATCCTTATCTGTACCTGCAGGGTGTTTGAATGCGGCAAAGCAAACTAATAATTCATCAAGTAGAAGAGAGACTCCAAAGGTCAGAGATGATGCACTCACACCTACACAGAGTGCACAGAAACAGCGAGCCAAATTAAAATGAGAATAAAACGATGGATCAAAAGGGCCAAAAAAGTAACACATAAATCCCATTATTGCCTTTCCTTGGTGTTTGATATTTGCCTTGACTGTTTCACTAATAATATCATTTTTCAGTGGATCATTGAAAGGGCAGGTTACCAGCACGGAAAGGTAAACGGCTGTAATTTGTAGCAGGGATGTCCCTGTTTCTAAGCCATTTCCTGTTGATGGGAGTCCTGAGCCTTGGCGTCCACATGCCATCTGCTCTAAATTAGCACCTACACAGGGAGCACTGAGATCTGGGCACCAGTGGCCACTAGACGCTGGGGTTTAGAGTCTGAAAGCTCAAGAAGCAGAGGACAGCCAGAGATCAGCTTAATGAAAACAGTCCTAGCAGACCAAGGTGAATATTAGATACTGGAGGAGGAAGTGAGCTCTTTACCGTTTTCATTTGCAAATAAGCAAATGCACATAAGGGACAGGTGTGGAAGACCCCTCTTACTGCTGTTCAAGCACTTTTTGCCATTTAAGACTTGTTTTAATCTTCTTTTTGAGGTAGATTCAATTTTTTTGTCTATTTGAAACAAAAAAAGTCCCCATGTTTGGTTTATTTTTCCCCCACAGAGCTATTACAAATTAGAACAGTGTCAAAGGTAATTGTCCTGAGGATCCTACTCATACTGACTTAAACTTAACTAAGGTCTCAACCTAAGTTTCAACCTAATAGCCCTAGGAATTACATTCACGTTGGACAATTCTGCAGTGCACACCTTTGACATATACACAGAAAAACTAGTTCTTGTTTGTAAGCAAGAGAAAGAGAGAGACAAGGAGAGGAAGACAGGTATGGAGAGAGGCAGAGAGACCTGCTGCTAAAGTAAAGCTAGATTTACAGTTAAAGAGTTAATGGGAGGTGTAGGTTTTGATTTATAGTCCCGTGTTGGATTTCACCCACTGATAGCACCACCGCAACACTGTGTTTTAGTTGCCTAACCACAACCATATATTGCCCATACCTTAAGCATTTGCTATAATTTATCTTTCCCTAACCTAACGTATGGGCCTTTGCAGAATCGTTCACTGTCAGTGTTCTGTCTGGCATTAAGATGGAGCAAAACACTAAATCACTTCCAACACAAGAGGCACTGTTCTGACTTTATGTAAGGACTTTTCCTTCAGGACTTAATATAATACAACACAAAAAAAATCCAGAATTATTAAAAATTACACTCACAATCAATACAATTTCCAACTCTTAGAAACACCGATACAGATGACACTGGACTATTAGCAAGGCTTTTTGGTTGATGAAATGATACTTCAGTCCAGATGTTGGATTGTTCCTCCAGAGAGAAGTGTGAGAAGCAGCAGATAAGCCCTGCTGAGTTGCTGTGCTGTTCGGGCTTGGAGGAGAGAGGACACACGTGTCACTGAGACTGACTGAAGAGCGGAAGTTTCTGGAAGTCATCAGAGACAGGCGGGGGGGGGGCAGCTGCACAGGACTTTTACTGCAGTGAGGGAGGATGTCACAACTCGCATGCAAGCGTGCACACACACACACCCACACGCTCAGCGCTAGCCGAGCATGAACGTAAGGGACATAGATGCAGTATGCATCCAAATACAGTAAATGAACACACACACACACACATATATATATATATATACACAAAACACCACTTGGCGACAAACACAACACGCAAGAAGAAATCAGCGAGGACCCACATCCTGGGCTGGCAGGTCATTGGCCCGGCCTGCAAACACGCAGAACGATGCTGCCAAGTGTAAACACCAATAAATGACAAACAAACGCAGACAAACACATCCCCGAGTTGGAGTCAACAGCTGTCAAGTCTTATGGGGCAACTCTGTCATTCAGGCAAGGCATGGGAAACCGCCCTGTCAGTAAAGCATCCAAAACAAGCAAAGCCGGCACTCTTTCCCTCCTCCTCCTCCCATCCCCCCAAAAAAGAATGAGTCATGGTAGGAGGCTCGGGAATAGAGATGCTGTGGATTTTTGGCTGCTCTGAGTGGGGAAAAACTGCAAGCAACACCCTCGTGATGAATGAGTAACAATGTGTTGTGTTTTGAAATCTTGTTTTTAATTGAAAACAAATCAGCTGCTACTAAAGCACCATAAAGATAGTTTTCATGTTGTTTCCACTAATCCAAGGAGCTATTGATTTAAATTTATTTCTGTATTACAATCAATTAGCAGTCTAATCAGTTTCAGTGAACTTCAAGTCTGCATTGACTTTAGAATGGTATGGATTGTGACACAATAGGCACATGCACATAGAAGGCCTAGAAATCGCTTTACTCATTTTAATGTACACTTACTGTAGATATGTATGCACTGGGCAGCTGCATCATGTAGGAAAGTATTAAAAGGAACAGAAGCAAATCATCACCACATATACTTTTGTCTTTCCAAAGAGAAATGATGTTAACAGTCACTTCCAATACTTTTCACAATCTAGGTAGGTGGATGAATTTCTTCTTCTTCTTCTTCTTCTTCTTCTTCTTCTTCTTCTTCTTCTTCTCAACTAGCTTCCTAGCTAGTTAGCTTAGCTTACTAGCTTCCACTTTCTGAATGGAATACAAACTTAAAAGCTCAGTGAGTCCTAAATTTTCAGCCTTATAAAGAGACAGATGTCAGTACATAACAAACGCTATGTGAGCTTGTTAAAAAAGGGGGAAATACCTCTTGTATCATTGTTTGCAGGCTATACAGGGCTATGACGTGCTGCAGTCAGTTGCGCACCATGGAACTTGACAATTCGTCACCTTGCAACACCATCTCTCAAATGTCTACCCAGAGGTTTGAAGCTTAGAAACTGTTTCCACAAATACGTAAAGAAAACAGTGAGGAGAATTCAAATTCCAGTTTAAGTTTAAGACTTTAAGAGTCTGCCAATTCACTTTAATTTTGTACTGAAATTAATTGACAACAATGGCTGCTTGGAATTATTTGAAAGTGTTTAGCTAAAATGTCAAGTAAACGAACTTGCAAAAACGCTTGTATGGTCATTTAAAAAGGAACCACCGCAAAGCAGGCGAGGAACAAAAAGCATCGAGCGCCAAAGAGACCAGTCCAGTTGACAGTGCCTGGATGAATGATAATATAGTAGACACAACATAACTATTCAATCAACTCAAACAGACTGCCTTTTAAACTTTGTTTTAAAAGCAAACACTGACGATCAAATGTGCAACCCTTCCGCTTCTTTGTTCCGTTGACAGGAAGCATCTCCGCAGTGCTTTTCACCTTGAGGTACTTTAAGTGCAGGCTATTAGTGTAAGTGATACAGCAATATTGTGGTTAGTAGGAGTAGGAGGCGAGCCTGGATGGCGTGCTGGGGGGAGGCATTAATATGAGCAGGCCCTTAAGGCAGATGAGGGAGGTCGGGTGGGGAGGAGTTTGTTGCCTGGGAATCTCTTGCCAGTTTCCATTAACAAAAGAGAAGGGAGTCAAGAATGAAGCTGGAGTTATTAAGAATAAAGAGCAGAGCAGCATCCCAGGTATAATGCACTGACATGGGGTTTGGTGTGGTGAAGCGATAATGACTGCCTGCACTTGAGGGACTCCACGGTGAGGTCATTCTTCATTAACTTACTCGACTTTACATGCTTGGCGCCAACTGCAGCTTGGGACGTGTCTCTCTGATTATTTCTGTGGCCTCTGTAAAGTCATATTTGCCATCATGCCCCATAATGAAACATCATCGATCAAGATCATGTCTAGCGAGGGTGTATTTGTCAGGATCATCGTCTAAAGCCAAACGTATTGCTAGATAGAAATGGTGCAATTAATGGTTTAATCCAGTCAATATTTTACTGCATAACTGGTGGCGCTGCGTGGGCTACAGGTTTCTGTGGGGTCCTGGAGACTGCTGTTATTGCTGCAGTGATAGTACTTTGTTTCCATGACACTGAGATGAGTCACTATGGCTACGGCTCCGTCAGGAAACAAAGTTAAATGAAGAGGACCCAAGGACTGCGATGGCGGAGCTCTTTATTGGCAGAGAGGTGATGTAGTGGGAAATGAAAAGCTTGGTAAACACTGAAGTCGCAGATGGTATTAAACACTTAAAAGCAATAATATTTCGTCTTTTTAAAGGAACCACATTCACAAAAGTTTTAAAGTCACTGAGATGCACCTGCAACTGAAACAATAAGAAATTTAAGGGTGTCTTGTAACATGTAGCACTGCGACTAGCACTGTTTAGCAAGGCTAGCTGCTTGGCTGTAGGGATATCAGTGTTGGTCTGTTGGTTGGTCCACCACTTTGTGCAAAATTGAATGGCAATCCACCCAATAGTTTTTTAGATATTTCAGTCTGGACCAGACATTAATGGTCACGAGAAGATGAATCCTACATTTTTGATTTTGAGAATTAAGCCCAAGCATTTTGGCGATCCCCTGACTTTTCCCCTAGTCCCATCATGAGGTTCATATTTGTGGTTTTGAGTGAAATAGATGGATTGCTATAAAATTTGGTTCAGACGTCCATGTCAACATCAGAATTCACTGTCAGATTTTTCCTCTAGTTCCACAATTGGGACAAAATTTTAATTTGTCCAATACTTTCGTTTATGATGAAATACCTCCAAAACTAATGACATTTTCATCAGCCTCAGCTGTACTTAATTTTTAGAACTAATTAGAAAATGTTAGCCTGCTAACACGCTAAACTAAGATGGCGGACATGGTTAACATTACACATGCTAAACATCAGCATGTTATCATTGTCATTGGGAGCTTGTAGCATGGTGACATTAGCATTTTGCTCAAAGCTATGCTGTGCCACAATGCAGTCTCATAGAAACAAAGTCCCTGCAAATGGGCTGAACTAAACCATATAGACAGATAGAAAAGGTCAAACAATAAAGAATGACGTGAAGAGGAGAGGTGAGGTGAAAAAGTTCAGTGTTGGAACCTTTTGCCTCAAAGTCTGAATTCCCGTCGTGAGTCATTCGTTATTCATGCCCAGTGAAAGCGATGACCCAGCCAGAGTGACAGATTGCCAGAAAGACGAGCTGAACCCCAGTGCAGGTAAGTTCATCAGCTAGAAAGGGACACCAAGCAGTGCTGGTGTCAGTGCAGCATCAGCATTCACAATGCATCCATCGGCAGCTCTGCAGCTGAGTGACATCGTCTAGAATGCAACCGACTGAGTGTCACTTTGGCTTCACGCACATATGCAAACGCACACCCACAGGGGCAGGAATTCACACACAAGATAGAGCCACATGCAGACACAGTCACATGCAGACAGAATGATGCAGGGCAGGCTCCACCAGACTGGGCTTTGTGTTTTCATTACTCAGATGTGGATGTAGATTAAAGCGTCTTGAGTCTCCAGCTCCGTCCCTTTGTGGTTGAGATCACAGCACATGTCTGTTGATGGGAATGCCGCCCAGCGCAGGAAATAGCTGGGCTTGAGAACATACGAGCTACTGCCGATAAAATGCATTCCGTGTCTCTGTGCTGAATTACTGGTGAGAATATGGGAGATAAAGGCTGGTGGGAGCGGGACTCAACCATCGTCAACGATCTAAACGGTTTACTTTCCTGTTTGTATCAGCTCTTTGTTGAGTTTCCATCTGATCTGCGATGGGAAAAGCACACAAGTAGTATGTGAACTTTTCTACTATCAGGGCAGTTATTTACACTTTTTTCATTATTATTTGTGGCTCAAGTTAGCCCCATGAGTGTCCGGTGAAAATCATTTCTCTCTATGATGTCCACTTTCCATGAAATAAGAAAAACAGCCTTTATCTAATCCTCCTGACAAAGCATTTTCATATATATTCCAGTGGATTTTTGTAAGAGTTTTATTAGCTTTAAGGGGATAGTATGCTTCAAGCAAAGGTCCCATTGGATCCTCGAACAGCATCTGAAACCCCCTCCCTCCACACCTTTTTCGGTTTTTGCTGGGCAATGATGTAATTAACTCTCATAGGATGTAGACCTGAATGGTAGCCAACAACTTCTGCTATCATGACTTTTGTAGCAAAAAGGCCTTCATTTCTCCTGGCAGCGTGACTGTGTGACCAAATCTATCAATAGATATATGGAAGCGCCACTAATGCAGCCATTTTACTGCATGTTTTTTGAGCTACACCCACACTTTGGCTTTATCCATGTGAGGAGTTGTTTTACACTAACTAGATATATAATAATATTCAAGAAAAAATGGAATTCTAAATGCAGCTTAAAGCATGAAGAGGAACTTCCAGCAGTGACTGCCAAAATACACTCTATTATGTCATCCCGGAGCTGCAAATCCAAGCACAATCCCACACACAACAGCCACTCAGAAAAACAAGCCTGAGAAGCGTTCCCACTCAAAAGAGTGGGATCCAAACTCCAACGATTCTGAAGTTACGTGTAAATCACGTCTGCTTCATTTAATCAGCTAGAAGACGGGCAGTTTTGAACAGCCTACGACATTGCACCGGCAGTGATTAACTCATCTGTCCGGAAGCCTCTTTGACCAGGCGATGTGAGGGGCCATGCAGAAAAAGAGGTCTATTATGCTAAGATCCATTGCCCCTGGACAGAGGGGGTAACTTCTTTAGATTCTCTCTTAGACTTCTCTATGGATGACCCCTGTTTGGAGAAAGACAAGGGGTGAGGGAGGGAAAAGGGCTAAAGGGGGTGCAGTGTGCCTCGATTAGGGTGCAGAGGTGGCAGCCAGCCTGGCAAGCCCTCAGGGCACAAGGGGCTCAGAGATTTTCCTCCCTACCCCGTAGCGACCATGGACAGGGAGGCATCACGTGCTGCCTCCCCCTGAGGTAGAAAGCAGATGGCAGGGGATTAGCATCTGAATGTGGACATGCAGATCCACGGGGGTCCCCCTCTCCCACTGCTTCCCCAAAGGGGAGAGGTGAGCTGAGGAAAAGAAGGCTCGGGAGAGACAAAATCAATAATTGGCGACCCACGGTGTGCAGACAAAAGAAGTGAGAAAAGCTGGTGGCTTTAAACAGTAGTGATTTTGCAAGAGGAACAGCTAATTACAGACTGTCTCAGAATATGCTGCTTGCTATATGTATTTCTGTGAATTTTAATCAAGGCTGAAGAGTGGTAGGCAAAATCTAAATGTAATACAGCACAGAAACAAGTCTGCATAGACAGTAGTAGGAGATAGCAATCAGGCCTCATGCTTCTGTAGACATGACAGCCACAGAGATAACATCACACACACTGAGTGACGCAGCTTTGAAGTTCATGTCCGTAATGTTTGGACTTGTGCTACAAAGTCAGAGAAAAACATGCTGGTATCAACAATGAATTCATGGTTTTCTTACCTGACAGAGGACATGACTTACAGTAAGCCTATTAAATGTCAGTGACGCCCAGAGAAAAACAAAAAGGAAACGGTGGAAGCAAAGCATGTCATGTAATCTATGGACCCTGAGCAGGATTTCTCCCTTTGCCGTAGTAAAATGTTGACTCCCAGACTTGCCTATGAAAAATGTCAGGCAGTTTAGATGCAGAGGTAAAACACAGAAGACAGGTTTGCTGTTCCTAAGAGACCAAAAACTGAACAGATTTTACTGTATTTGCTGTACAATCTATAAAACCAATACAAAGAACACTGAATATAAAAGTTTATGGGGCTACAGTTGGCATATATGGTATGACTTAAATAATAAAGACCATGCATTAGGGAAAGTAACTTTTAAAAGCTTAAGTGTAAAGGTTTTATTACTATTTCCATCAGAAAGTTTCTCATTATTAAAGGAATTTGCTGAGTACTTTGCCTTATTGACTTTAAACACACGCTATAGTATTGTGGCGTTATAAACTGCCAAGTGAATTGTCAGTCACTTGATTAGAGTCTTGATTTGGAAATGCATTTCAAAACAGCTCATTCCAGCATGTTTGTCCTTTAAAATGAACACTTTGTGCTTTATAAAATGCTAAAAGAAAGTTAAACAGTTATCTATAGCAGCCAGTTTTGTATGGATCTATGGATGGATCATATAACTTATCAATAACAGATAAATCCAACTAGGTACTACAAAAAACAAAACAAAAAAAACAAAAAACCCTAACATGTTATGTATATCTGCATAGGTAAACACGTCACTACAAATGACTGAATACAGAACCTTGAAGGAAAACACAAAAAATAACAGATAAAACACACACAGAGACGTGGAAATCTGGGCCTGTGAGCTCAAGATCTTCAGTTCATCACCAGCTATTGTCAGCATTAAAAAGAGGCCATTCATAAACATCTGTTGATGCTCCAATGGCTCCTTTTTCGACCAGGATTTATGCTCTTTGATTTAACGAGGTCACCTGAGAGGCAACGAAGTCTCCCACCCCACCTCCACTAGACAGCGCCTTGTGGGATACATGCCCTGTCGTACACTTACATCAACTGTTTCTGCCATTGACTCAACATGAATGCTGCAAATGGCTGGCATCAAATAGAGGAGGAATTAAGTTCAAATGGGAACAAACAAACAAGGAAGAGATTCCCCATTTTTAGTCCCTTCTGAGGGTGACAGTGCTCAATAATCGCCATGGTAATTAGAAGAGTGCGGTATGCGGTAGGGTCAAAGGTTGTGTCCCAGTTGGGGGATTCCCAGGTCAAAAGGAAAATCAAGGAAAGGAAAGTGAAGGAAAGGAAATTGGGGAAAAGATGGCAGAAAATGTGTGAATGCTGTTTTCTAGGCTGCCTGTATCCTCTTACTACAGAGTGAGGTAGAGCTACACAGAGGGTCTACACACTGGTACTGAAAAGGGTCATTCCTTTGAGGGGCTGGTTTCCATGGCAGGGGTTGCCTTGGTGAGGGGGGCCCTTGATGGTCCCAATGGGGCAGTAGGCACAGTCAACACTTCAAAACAACACAGACAGTCCGGGTCGGAGGATACTTGTGAATGAGAAACCCACTACAGTGTAGTATGAGGGTGATTGAAGCATTTTGTTATGGGAGATGTGAGTTTGTCCATTGCAGTATTATGTATTATTCTTTCATTTGGAAATTCAATACATGTAAATGACTGATAAAGCCATTTTATATACTGCATAGTGATGCTATGACCTAGTTGGTAACTGCCTTAGTGCTGTAACGCAAAACCTAACATTATTTATGAACAAAGAAGACTGTCTACTGCCACGCTAGCTGTTCTGTGAGGCTGTACTTGCATGCCAGCATGGTATGGTATAATGTTTACCATGTTCACCATCTCAGTTTAGTGTGTTAGCATGCCAACATTAGCAAAGTAGCATGGAAGTAGATGGAAGCTAGATTAAAAGTTAAGGGGTCACCAAAGTAATTACACTTGGGACATGAATGTGTATACCAAATCTAGTCTAAATTAGGTATAAAATGTCAAAAAATAAATAATGAAAAAGGCCAGTTACATCATCAATTGCTTGTTTTGTCCAACCAACAATGGAAAACTCAAAAGTATTCGATTTTCAATGACATACAACAGAGTAAAGTAACAAATCCTCACATTAGAGAACCTGGAACCAGAGAATGGCTTCATAAATGACATGAATAATTAACTGATTATCAAAATTATTTTCTGTCATTTAACGAATCAACTAATTGAGTAATCAACTAATTGTTTCCAGGGTGATAAGGTGCGTAAAGACAAGTCTGCAAAGCTAAAGTGGGTACCCTGAATTTATTGGTGGATCTGCCCTATTACATCCTTCATCTCTCTTCATCTTCCTCTGTCTGCTGCATGTCTAAGAGAGGATGTTAGATTTGCTGGTAAGTCCCCCTTCAGACACATTCAGTGGCGGTCACAGTGAAAATCCTTCCTGGAAGCTGGCCAGGAGGCCCTCTACACACACACACACACACACTCAGCTGCTGTGTTCCTGCAGTCTAGTTAAAAACGGACTTACAAGAACGTGATGTACCATCAGTTCATTCACGGCGTCCATCTGTTTCTATGTTTCACACTGGCCTTACAGAGCTGCTGTGTGTTGAGGTTCCTACGAACTGGGGGTTTCCATTCATCCAAAATGCAGCCTCCGACAAGCAGATGCACACAGGCACAGAGGTGGACACTCATGGACATGCAACACACAAACATAGTAAAAGAGATGTTCTGGTTTCGTTTAGGAAGCTTCAGGCCCTGAGAGGCAATTTGCCCTCAATCCTTGCAGACTTTTTTTCCATGACATTGGATTCCAACCCCTTTCCCTTGATGGATCGACTGAAAAACACATTGAGATGCAATTGAGAAAATAAATGTTCATAAAAGCATGGAGAAACCTGATATAGAGCCTGTATGTTCTAACAATGCATGGACTTCAACAATGAGGCTCATTGATTCCTCCAGGACACTTCACCCGATGTATTAGCCTACAAGCGCTGCCAGTCCGCTGTTTGCAAAAGGATGGGGAGAAAACAATCTAGCTGTTTAGCTTGAACATCTGGAAATCATAAAGGCTCAGCGCTACATGGCTTAGCCGCTACGCTAGGCTAACAGGAGGTCCCTGGCCCATTCAGGAAGAAGCTATGGCTCATTAGTGGTTTCTTCCCACCGTTGGCCCGGGTCAGGGTCCGACAAACCAGGCCAGTCTCCGGTGTAACTGCTGTATGTGCTGCTGCTTCTAGTACATCATTTAGGCTGCTATTAAATCTTAAGATAGTTCTGTCTTTGATGGACAAGTGAAAAAAAGAGAATTTCATTTCTCCTTCATGCATTTTCAAGAACTGCTTCATGGAAACAAAATTAAACATGATTTTTGTGTAAGAAACAACACAGAGTCAAATTACTTCATGAAGTTGAGTCATTTTGTACATCTTTAACAATCCTGACCCCCCAAAAACACATGAATTGTTTCTTGTCCGTCAATAAAAATGCATTTAATTGAACTCGCCTTTACACTTTTAACTGCAAAGCCAATAAAATCTAGCCAAGTCTTGGTGCTTTGCTAAGATTAAAACAGATGCAGGACCCAGATGGCTACATATAGCAAGAGACACCGCCATAATATTATCCAGAATATGTCAACAGCCCAGTTGCCTGCATTCCCGTGTGCCAATTAGGGGTGTAAAACCACAAACAGCAATTTAAAACTGGTCTATATGTCATAACCCTGCTAAGACAGAGACGCATAAACTTCCTGTAATAGCGCCGTGTGAACATACAGCACATTTATTTCCTTGGAATGTGCTGTTTGGCACATGTCCACGCAAACTGATCTAAATAAAGAGAACTTTTTAGAGGATGGAAATAAGTTTGAGGCACATGGATCAACACGGAGTGGATTTTCTGTACTCAAGCCAAGTCAGCTTGGACAAACAGAACCGCTCTGGTAGGCGGTGTTGTATTCTTTGCCTCTCAGAAATAAACTTCTTTCCTACTCATTCCCGGTCTTCTACGGCCTCTCATGCGCAAACCTGCCATTATCACGCTGACCTCATGGATTAGCTAACATGGTTACAACACAAGATCGGAAGCGAGAGCAGCAGAGAATATTATAGATGCCAATATCTGAGGGAGTTTGCTGCAGAGTGTAAGAATGCCCTGCATGAGTGTCCTCTCTGTTGAGGGGCATCGCCCGTGAGGAATGAAATGAGACACTGGCTATCAGGGCTTGTTTGGGAGACTGGCTGCTAGTCAGCCGTAGATGGAGATGGTACAAGGGCAAGCAGGGTGGATGAATGGTTGGAGAGGCTGTCCTGTACCGAGGAGGTCACAGAATGGATCTTATCGCCAGATAAACAGCACTTATCAAACTCAATAAACTCAACACTTGTGTCGCTCACAAGAGAGGTCTGCTCAAAAACTTCAAGAATCTGTCTAGAGTTTGGTTGTGAGACACACAGGTCTTCATTTTAACAGCTGTTTCAAGAACATCTGGACAGCAGATTGTACTTGCAGCAATACAAAAAACTGCAGGGCTTTCTCTAATATTTTTGCACCTCAGTCCGCTACCCAAGCGCTTTCTCTGCAGGCAAGTAAATGTCCATCAGTCCTCTGTTGTTACAGCATGTTGGTTTGCTTTCTCCAAATACATAATATTTTTTTCCAAGCAAGACATTGACACCTGGCCTGTTCAGTCTTTGAAAAGGCCCTTGGAGGAAGAGTATCAGCTAAGTGCGTAATCAACTAAATTCATTCTTGGAAAATAGAAGACGAATTTTTTGTTCCCATTCCTTGATTTACTTGCTGTCAATTTTATTCCCCTATGCCAAGAAGAAGGGTGGGTGTTTGAGGACAGCGTGTATGTGCTCCATATGCAGGTCAGTGGGTTGTTTGGTTCCTCTGACGTGAATTAGATTAGGTCCCTCTCACAGTCAAGACTTAATCACGTACTAAAGCACAGTCCTGTCAGCTCCCATTAGACACCTGTAGCGCAAAAGGCCTCAGAGGGGACGAGCAGCAGGGGACAAAGACGCACCCTGAGTCCTCAAACACCTGTGACCATGGAACCAGACCGCACTGTGTTCACCTACTTCACGGACACTGAACCAGAACGTATGCACATAGCTCCAAAACCCATCATGGCATGCATTAAGTCAAACCAAACTCTCCCTCACAAATAAGCAAGAGTCAAACCAGTTTACATCAATCCACAAACAAATCCAGAAACTGATATTTACTCCAAACATTGTTCCAATACAATTCCTCCCCAAAAGGAAGCAGCAGCCAAGATGGCGTGTCTTAATTTCAGTGGAGCACAAAGTGGTTCTGTGGTTTCGGGACTTTGACGGCGCACCTAACCAGATTTGACGTTGGGAAATATACTTAACGTTCCCGCGTGGTGCAGGGAGGTGGATTGGGTTTCCTAGTGGTTGAAAAACCATGAAATGGCTAAACGTATGGCTCACACACACACACACACACACACACACACACACACACTCATAATTCACATGAACACAGAAGGAGTACACTACAATTAAATTTAAGATTTAAATAAGTCGTATTTTCATAGCTTATGCAAGTAAACACACAGACACAGATCCAACCTGTTGTTTCGTGATTAAGGTCATTTCAATTCAGTGATTAGACTCAGCCCAATCTGGCCTGATAGAGGCTTGTCCTTACAGGAGAAGTAGGTGAAACCTGACACACGTCTCCACTGTAATGCACTTTGTCAACCCCCATTTGGCACGAGCCAAGAAACATATAATCTACATTTAAATGGGCAAAGAAGTCAGGGCAAGGAATTACTGTATGTGTGGTCATATGTGCATCTTTCTGTCCATTCTTTGCATTGCATGTGAGGTTAATTGACACCCACCAACCTCCAAGGTTTGCCACAAATCAATAATCATCAATATCACACTGGAAAGGAACTGTTTATGCATGTAATAATTTCTAACTCTTACAGGAAAAGCATTGGGAAAAGGTAGGAAGGCACATTTTAAAAGATTTTTTTCGGCAGGTTATTTTATTTTTTCACTTGTTGTTGTTGGCGGCACATGAGACAAAAGTCCATTTCTGCCACTGCCTGTTGGAGCTGCCCTTTAGTTGTCACTGCACTCTTCACTCATGCCAGTAAAACAAATCCCTGTACCTTCATTGTACTCTGTAATCAAATTACTTCTGATTGAGCAAGCGAACAGGATGTATTACGCTCTACTTCTAACAGCGTCTCAAGTTACTAAACCTCAAAACAACACGAAAGCTGGCTGAACACGGACATGAGCTGCAAACACACCTGTTCTCAAGAGGAATAACACTGTAACACTTAAATCTCATTTGGCTTGAGTCAAAACTGACCCTATCGTAAAAGCAAGAGTGGCCTTGTTGATGGAGGTTTAAAAAGCCTACATGTTGGCTAAGGTTGCACTCAAACTCCAACATCATCAGCGTGTTAAGGTGATGTTGTTATATATCGTGTCCGTCTTGTGAGACAGCAAATCGGAATGTGCTAATACAAAAACTGGAGTCCAGTTTCATGATTCCTTTTCATAAAAGGAATGTTTTCACATCCAGACATGGGAAAATCTATGGCCCCTGCTTCTCCTCAGCATGTAGAGGCTGAGGCAACACTGAAAGGAAGCAGGTTTGGAATAGACCCATGCTTAATGGAAGTCTGGACATGTTTAGATCATTATCTATGGCTGAATATATATTTAAAAAAAGACATTCCAACCCATCAGGGCAGGACATCCATTATTGCCTGCAGACATGGACAATCAGGGTCTGGTTATTAGGTGGCTTGCTGTTGTCATAACAGAATTATTGTGATCAATTTAACTAAATTCACCTAAATAACATGAATGATATTTAAAATGCATGTGTTATTGTAATACCTACATCCAAGGCAAGTCATGCTACCTTTTTCTGATGCAAGCTGGTAATGACTGCAAAGGCAACTGGCTGTGGCAGACAAGATGCCAACTACAAGCTGGGCTACTCCCATATCCACAATCCATGTCCATGGGCAAGACATGATATATTTATATATATATGCACTGAGATGACTATAATCTACACCTCTACATGTTCAATTCACTGCCTTTCTTCACAGGTTAGTCTGCTCTCCTGCGCTGCAGTGAGGTTCATGGTTTCAGCACCATGCAGGCGTGGACCAGAACAAAAGGCGCAGGCTGCTGCAGCAGCAGGAGAGAGGCGCACCGGGACACAGCCAAGACAGCGACAAATACCGCAAATAAAACCCAATTCAACACAGTTTTCCACTTACACTAACCCGGAATTTTTAAATCCTAAAATCTTCACTGAAAAGCGACGTTAAGTTACAAACTCCCTGACGAGATTCTAACACATCCAGCTCATTTCATATCTCTATATCCATACATAACTGCACATCGCACCATGACGCGCTCACACACACACACAGCTGAGGATTAGTGGACAGCAATGCCAACATTAATATACACTTTGACTTTTTTTAGAAACTTTCACAGCTGCCAGTGTTGCATTAAAATAGCCGAAAGTCTACATTAATGCTGGTTTGAGCAATCATAAAACATTTCCCAGTAAGTGATAAACAAAGAGCTTCAGCGCTTACCTGGAGGTTTAGGCTGCTGAGCGGCACTAATACCCTTGTGTGTGTGAAGAGAGCTGTAGTGAGAGCGGTATGGGGCCCTCTGATCCCTCCCATCGCAAATTAAGCTACCGTAAATGCAGCAGCGTAGGCGCAACGGGATTACGTGGCTGTAATGTGCATGACAGACAACCCCTCCTTGTGATTATATGAAATTTGTGCAACCTCTTTTAAATGCAAATGCATGCAAAAACACACTATTTTTGTCACAGACGTGCACTGACATAAAGCCAGAGAGAACACCCAGCAGGTGCAGAGTGCAAAGTGTAATGTCGAGTCATTGTTAAAGGGCTTCTTCTGCATCTCAGCACCAAAATGAGGCTGCTTTGCAGTGGAAATGAGTGCAGAGCTGAAAAGCGCTGGGGTGTGGCTGTTGCTGAGGAAAGATGGAGAAGGGGGAGGAAAAGAGGGAAGGGGGATAACGTGGATGTGGTGCCAAGGGGAGAGGGGGAAGGAGGGGCAGGGAGAGGTGAAAGACAGAGGAAGGGGGAGAGGATGGGTGAGGCGTGGTGGGGATGCTGTCTGCTTCCTCTACTGGCACTGATGTGGGTTTTTTGGGGAGAGTCAGACTGGGATGCTGTACATTTACAGGCACCAGATCCACAAGGATGCAAATACATATGCAATGAAATAAAACGGTACATTTAAGATAAAACCCATTGGTACTGTATGCTGTACCACTGACTTATAAGACTCAGATACAATGATGCCTGAATATGTAAAAAAAAAAAAAAAGGGTAAGTGAATAAAAAATGTGGTAATTCATCATTCAATCATCGATAACCTGCAAGAGATAAGGCAGCTTTCAACCATCCAGTCACATTCAACAGTCTGCTTTGCCTGCTCTATGTGCTGCAGTGGAATCAAATGCCGGTCATTTGTCATTTCCCTACCAGCTTTGTACATGCATTTACTGCCACCTATGGACGGAAATAAGACAATGCAACAGGGATGGTGACGCAATTTAACTTCAATTTAATGCACCTTTATTAACAATTCATCCCTAACCCTTTCCATCACATTACCTCAGCTCAATTCACACCATGACACGCTCCCAACATTAACTCTTAATGCCAGTTCTCAACCCGAGAAAGTGAAGAAGTAAGAAGCAGAATCAAATTCTCAATTTGGATTATTTTTTATTCATTCATATCCTTGTGAGGTTGGCATGTGGTCCTCGTAAGTATAGAAAACAAAAGCTGACATGTAGGCACACTTTGACCAACAAGTCAAAAACCTTTAATCTGATGTTAAATGACTAATTTGTAAAATCCGTCTCAGACATTCTTAATGCTATGCTTTAACAACACGTTAAGGACAAAATTGCTTAAATTATGAAATCAAAGATGCAGAAACTTTCAATTCAATATTCTGTTGATTCTTAACAACACTGGACAGTAAAACACTGTATACTATACTATATACTGTATTTATTTCATCAAGTGGACAGCCACGGTAGGACGTTTTCAGTGTTGACATAAAGGCTGTATATCTAATAAATAAATCTCTTACGTAACTACATATTATACACACAAGGAACTAATAACATATTCATTTACAAAAAATACTTTGAGTGAATTTTGCCTGAAATCTATTATTTTTCAGTGCATCTACAGTATATACAACTAACACTACAGTAAGTGGAAAATGGACAGAAACAGACATATAAAAAATAGCTTGTGAACTATAATTCATCTGTGATTAATGAAACTGTCAAGGCATTAGTGCTCTTTCTAATGTACCACCCCCACTTTCCCCAGTGCTCCTCCGCCATGTAAAACGTCCACCTTTCTCATTTCTGGCTGACAATGTTACGGGCGATGAGCTCTTTCATGATCTCATTGGTGCCTCCATAGATGGGCTGAATGCGGGCGTCCACAAACGCCCTGGAAAAAAAGACAGACAAGTTCAGCAACTTGCAAACAATCACGGCATTCCTCCAAAGAGTTATCCCCACCCTCCCTGTTACACAGCTTATGTGCCGCTTACTTGGCGATGGGGTATTCCCACATGTAGCCCCAGCCTCCATGGAGCTGCAGGCACTGAGTGGCCACCTTGTTCTGGAGGTCAGATGCCCTGGAGAAAAGACAAAGGACACCAGCAAATGGCAGCAACGTGGCCTGTTTTTGAGATTAGAAGCTGGTAAATACATGAACTTGTTCTCACCAGAACTTGGCCATGGATGCAGTGGAGGGATCCAGGCGTTTCTCAGCGTGGAGCAGTAGGCAGTTATCTACGAAGGCTCGGCCCACACAGATCTCAGTCTTCAGCTCGGCCAGCTTGTGCTGCACAGTCTGTGGAGTAAAATTAGATGCAATATTTGTTCTCCTTATTCTGACTCTAAATTACATTTTTAAATTTAAGGGCAAGAACACTTCTAAAAAACCTTGTTATACAGACCTGTAGGTGAGCTATCGTCTTGCCGAAGGCCTTCCTCTGCAACACATACTCCCTGGTTTCCTCAAACATGAACTCACAGCTCGCTATAGCCATGTCAGCAATCAGCAGACGCTCCTACTCCAAACAATGACAAGATGATTTACCATTAATTAACCAAACACACTGAAACGAGTCCATAAAAAGAAAGATCAGTAAAGCAAAAGACAAAAACAAAGACTTTACATGTCATAACATATCATATGTAGAGGCCACAAAATATCGATAGAGCTACATGAAAAAAGTTATTATTAATAGATGTGTCACTATTTATTATTTTTTGTCTTACTTATATTTTGGGGATAATCATGCTCTAAGTTTTAGAACCACAGTTCCCATAATTCATAATTTGGGGGCTTTGGGGGATGTAAACAGAAAGTATAATGTTGCCATGGAGTCAGTTAGTTAGCTGTGGGCTACATTGAGCCCCATTTTTTTTTTTTTTAGCCTGCATTTGTTTACATTTTTACAAATTGGCACCATTAAAAGTATGCCGAATTAGCAGTTCCTGTTTGCAGTGTACCCATGGATGTACACACAACTATCACTGGATTTCTTTGATACTGAGGAAACCCTAAAAACGTGAAGATTTTCAGGCTAATTCTGGAGTCATAAGGAGCATCTTTTTTTCTAGGATTTCTAAGCAGATGTATGGATGTTTATTCACATTAGACATCAGAGATAATGATATCCTCGGAAAGTATAAGTCACACCGAATTTAAGAATATGTGTATCATGTCTATGTGTTCAGGTTTGACAGAGTTATGACTCCATGAAGGGGTGCAATTTTTGGCGAAAATTGCAGCAGTCGGGCACTAAGGGTTTTAAAGTACTTTAATTGCCTCCACGAAACAATAGCTAACTTGTTTTTAGAACACCAGCATGCACCTGTCATACCTTTATTACAACCTCTGTAATAAAGGTATGACAATGCTATATGGTTCTTCAGTAACTGAATTCAACATTTTTGCCATGTTCCTTTCACCTGAGGCAGTTCATTCATAAGGTAGTAGAAACCCTTGTTGAGTTCCCCCAAGAGGGCGTCAGCTGGGAGCCGCACATCCTCAAAGAACAGTTCCGCTGTGTCCTTTGAAAGAAGGAGAAAAATAGTGATACGACAGAATCACAGTATCCTGACCTCAAGCTTTTGCATGACCTCTAGCGGGATGGTAGAAGACTTCCCAAGCCACTGAGCTCCAGTACCTGGGCCTTCAGACCAATCTTCTCCAACTTGCACCCTTTCTGGAAGCCCTTCATGCCGTTCTCCACCAGAAACAGACTGATGCCGTGTGCTGCTGTCTTCGCCTCGCGGTTTGTCACGGACACTACCACCACCAGGTCGGCCATCCAACCGTTTGTGATGAACACCTGGAGAGGTGAGACGGAAAATGAAAAGAGTTCAAGGTGACGATAAGATACAATGAAATGAGCATTTTTGCTTTTATCACTCAGTACCTTGTTGCCATTGAGGATCCAGTCGCTGCCATCCCTCTTGGCATACGTCCTCACACCTTGAAGATCACTGAAAAGATAGAGGTGACAGGTCATCAAAGCTACACTACATGACTACATGACATGCCGATTTCTTTAACGTTACATCTACACTTGAGTCCTGACCTGCCCGCTCCTGGCTCTGTCATGGCAATAGCGCCAATGCATTTCCCAGCAGTCATCTCGGGAATGAAGCGTTCAATCTGTTCCTTGCTACCATAGTTGCAGATGTAGGGCATGACAATGTCGGAGTGCAAGGTGAAACCCGGGCCTGAGCAGTTGGAATACATTCTGATGGATACAAACATAATCTCATTAAAAAAAAGTTAGCCAGTGTTTCATTTCAGATACGACTCATTGTTTTTAATTCGAAAGACAACTGACTGCTCCTCCCATGTGACAGCTGCAGAAAACAGGTCTCCCCCTATGCCACCGTGCTCCTCTCGTGTCATTACTCCCAGCAGGCCTTGCTCACCAGCCTTCTCCCACACCTCCCTGCTCACCTGACCCGCCTTCTCCCACCTGGAACAAGGAAAAAGGGATCGTAGTGAGGCGGGGAAACGCTGAAAATGAAGGTTTAGTAATAAATCCATTTTGTGGCAGTTGTGTGTCACTTCAAACACAGGCTCTGGCCAAGGGGGCCCCTGACCACTGGGCCTGTGTCCGGTAGGCCCGTTCAGTAATCCACCCATGCTAACACCTACTCCTTGTGATGTGGAACCACTTCCTCTTGAAAGAAGCGCCGGACGCTTTGTCTGAAGAGATCATGGTCCTCGTTGAAGATCCGGCGGGTCCCAATGTCCATCAGGGTCTTGGCACTGGAGGTCTCTGGACGGGTCGAGGGAACAGGCTGCCCAAGCTGCTGGGCCTGACTGTGCTGTAGCCTGGGAGGAATTACAGAAATTCAAAATCATACTTTTCTTGAAAGCCAGCAAGTGGCTGATTTGGTAACCCATGACAAATTAATAAACTTAATTAATTAATTTTAAGTAGCAGTAGGGCTGAAATTAATGATTATTTTCATTATTTATTGTTGATGAAATGTAGCAAAAAAGTAAAAATAAAAAAGATATAGGACTTTAATATAACTTCTAAGAAAAATGTCTTCTTTTGTCCAACCAGCTGTCAAAAACAATTCGTTTATTTTTACATAATTGTACAAGAATAATAACTAGATGTTAAAAAAGTTAAAAGAAAATACATTAAAATATAGTTTTAAAAAACAGCTAAAGCGACCACCATGTGTTAACATTGAATATTACAACAAAAATTGCTAAACTAGCGTACTTTTACTTTTTTTGTTGTTGTTTTACAAATGGACTATTCATTTCCGCCTTTTGGTTTGGATTTTCAAATTAAACCTCCATCTGTTAAACAGGTTACTTGTCATAATAAGGTAAGTGTGTCAAAGGTTGTTGCGACCCACTTCTGCAACTGCACGTCGACTACAATCGAAAGAGCACAGTAACCTATAGATAACTACATAACTAATTCATTAAACAATGTGTAGGAATTCAGCATGTAGATATATCTCTCGTAGCTGTTACTGAAACATATGTTCATCTCAAAAGAAATATTACTTGAAAAAGAAACATTAAAATTATTTCGGCTATATTTCACCTGGCAGTAGCCGCAGAGAGCACCTGTCCTCGCCCGGAAACATTTCTCAGCCCGAAAAGACACGTTTTGATCATTTTTCTAACTAACAACAGCAAGAAACTCGAACGGAAAAAAATTGAAGCAAACAAATATTGTCTGAGTGAGTGAGAGAGACGCTCGTATTCTTCTTCTACTTCTTCTTCTTCTTCTTCTTCTTCTTCGTTTGGTTTTATGGCGGGTTGTAAACGTTACTCATATGGTGAATACCGCCACCTACTGTACCGGAGTATGTAGTATGAGATATTGTCCCTGGGTTACTTTACATCGTTAGGTAAATACAGTAATAATTCAATGATAGTATTAATAATGACAAGATCTTTACACTTATTCTGTTATTCTGGCATATGCAGATCAATAATGTAGAGTATTTCATAGAATTAAAATAGAATAAAAAAGAATACAATATTTAATCTTTCACATGTACATGTATTTTTTGCAAATTGTCTGTGCAACCTCTGTCTGTCTGCTGTGAAAGCCTTAAGTTTTTTTGGGGATCCACAATCTCCCAGGCCCTAAAGAGGGAGTCCAGCATCGACTCCATCATTAAAAAGGTCTGTCCAGTCTGTTCTCTGCACATCCATCACTGTGTGGTTTGGATCAGCCACCAAACAGGACAGGAACAGACTACAACAGACAGTCAGGACTGCAGAGAAAAAGCATTGGTGCCAACCTGCCCTCCATTCAGGACTTATAAATGTCCAGAGTCAGGAAACGGGCAGGAACCAACACTGCAGACCCATCACACCCAACTTCTCCCCTCTGGTAGGCGCTACAGAGCACTATATGCCAAAACAACCAGACATGAGAACAGTTTCTTCCCACAGGCCATCACTCTGATCACTATCGAATATATCCTACACGCTCTTTAGACATGTCTATATGCACTGTACATAAGGACCCACTTCATGTATATCCATTCAATATTTATTTCTTTACACTATTTGTATTGATTACAATTTACAGAAACACTTGACTTGTATGTAGTTCATTGTTGCTTTATATATATATACATATACACCTGTTTTTTCACCTACATAACACAAAATAGTTGTGTTTATTTTTACATATCTTTGTTCAGCTTTGTTGTCTTTGTTTTTAACTGTGTGTCTGCTACTATCTTCCTGTATATTTGTTCTTGGAACTGTGTGTAAGTACACACTGATTTGATGCTTATGAATTCAACTATTCATTTGTAAGAGAATGAATGTGCTATTTTGTCTTTCCTAAGTTACATGGTCTCACTTTAAAACTTTAACTGACATCTACAGTCAGCTGTCAGCTGTACTAAAGCATATCTACAACTGTATGTGGGCAATGAAAGATCAAGAATCAACCCAGGTGGGATGTACTTGGAAAAGTTTATTCTGAAATGAAACAGAGTGACAAATAAACCTTTTCAGGGGAGGTGGGAGACTTTTGGCGGTCTATCCACGACCATTCTCCAGCACCTTTGGCATTGCTGGGCCAGTGATGACATGACTGAATGAGGTGGCGGTGGGAAGGGAGGGGTCTACCCTCACTTGATGAGCGGTCACCCCTTCTCCCCCGTTCCTCACCCCATGTGGCAGGTGGAGACGCGCCCCTTGGGGGAGTATAGGGCCAAGTGATAGGGGTCTACAATAGAGAGGTGATGGTGATGTCCCGAGATAGGAGGGTTTGAGACGAAAGGAAAACAAAATAAACAACAAGATGGGTTTGCTTCAACATCCCTTGTACATAGTCCTTGTCTTTCCTTGGTTGGTCTTTGACACAGTGTAGATGTCCTGGACACTGTTGGGCTGTCTGTAGGTGAGCTACAGTTTCTTCAGCACTCCTACTGCTGGCCTCTTACACAGACATGATGTGCTTGACGAAAGCTGGAGAAAGACAAACCCATAGTTCAAATATTTGACAAACAAATAAAAAAAATAAATAAATAAAAGAGAAGGCATGCTGGGAAATCAAAGCTCACCCTCATAGTGCACACTGCCGTTCTCATCCTCCTGGCCGCTCATGAGGGCCTCAATCTCGGGCTCGGTCATCTTCTCTCCTGTAGAGCACAAGGATCCATGTCAGGGACGCGCTCTCCATTTCCCACACATGCTGACATACTGTGCGTGCTAAGCAAACTATATTTGTGTGCTTCTATATTTGGGGAAGGTGACTTGAGACTCACCCAGGGTGGACAGCACGATACGCAGCTCAGCACCCATGACTGTGCCGTTGCCCTCCTTGTCGAAGACGCGCAGACCCTCAACGTAGTCGTCAACTGTACCCTTGGGGAGGGCGTCAACCTGCTTCAGCATGGGCAGGAAAGCGTCAAAGTTGAGCCTCTTGTTGGCCATGTCTGTTGAAAAATGTCACATGGAGGGCACCGTTACTGCACATGCTTTAATTTTTAGAGCACTGTGTGTTTTGACTGCTTCCTTTCAATATTTTGGGGTCGCAGAAAGGCCAGTTTGACCAGCTGTTGACAACAAGCTTAAGTCTAAGCTTAAAGGCTATGGCTATGTAACTTTTGAGAGAAGAAATACCACATTCTTCATCTTACAAATGAAATTGATAAGCAACAAAATGCACCCTCTCTATTTAATACACTTTAATACGAGTTCACTGACTTGTGCTACTATTACACTATGTTTTAGCATTTACCTTTATCTCATAATTGTCTTTTGCGTCTTTAAGCTTTGTCTGCATTTTGCACGCACGCAATGGGGGCTTACCGTCAGCGCTTGGGTTTCCCAGAATCTTTGTAACGTCCTTGTTGGTGGGGTTCTGGCCCAGAGCACGCATGATGTCTGCCACCTGGTTGAAGGCCACCTGACTGTCACCGACTCTGTCAAAGAGACCAAAAGCCTCCTTGAAGTCTGGCCATGAGGGGAGAGTCAAGAGAGAACTTTGAGTTACAAAGTACTAACACAAAGTTGGTCAAAAGAACAAACATGATTTCGAATTTCAGTCTTGTAAAGTCCTCAGTTATTGAGCTCACGACAGTAGAAATCTATAGGTGTATGGTAGCACGAGGTGCTTTGGAAAAGACCTCAATCAAATGGCAAATGGTAAACCAAAAAGTTATATTTGATATGTCTGGTACGACATCTATGCTAGTAATGTTCTTCAGGGCGCCCTTTGGGTTTTCTATTCTTTCTATTACAGGGTTCTTAGTCAGCTGTGGCAGCTATGTGGTGTCACACTGTGTTGGAGGATCAAAGACAGTAGAAGCCACATACTTGTGTCATTGTTCCCAACTAACTGGGAGCGACAGCTGTACCCAAGCAGAGAAGAAGAAGGTACCGACTGGGGCCTGAACAAAGGTTGGCTATTTCTATGAATCCTACCAGGAAGCCAACTCAAAGTGACCTTTTTGACAGATTAATGGTCTTGTGCGGCTTCCAAACAGCAGCAGCAAGAACAGCTGTACCAACCCCCCCGCCCCGAACCCCTCTCCATTCCTGCCTCCACTTGCATTTAGTAGGAATTCAGGGTGACATCGGGAGCAAACTGATACACCCTGACAGAGTAAGCCAGGCCATATAGAGGCATGGCCCCATGGCCTTGCTCGAGTTAAACATAAGAACGCTGACTGCGGCGTAATCAACACCTTGTCTTGCATGGCCTGCATGTATTCCACTGGTAACCAACTTGTGGTATAAATGTACCAGAATGTACAGAAGCTGCACTTTTTCTTTATTGGGTGCAAAGCTTGCCAAATTGAAAGTCCATATAAACAAATGAACTTGATAGGAAGCACTTTTGAGCTTTGCCCCTGCAACTAACCAATTGCCCAATTGGGATATTTGAAACTGTATCACTTCTAGATGAACATATAATACAAGAACTAAATAAAATGTATACACAAAAAAACATTATGTAGACCAATTCAAAATGGGGAAAAATAAAAGACATTTTAAATTGGAAGATACCCATTGGAAGAGCCAAAACAAATGCCTTCCACCCAGCATAGGGTAATGTTTATAGAGGACACGTCTTTCAACACTGAACAAAAGGGTTGGGGATGGTGCTCAGGGATCAGTTTGGATTCCTTGTGTAAGGGGATGCTGCTGGGCCTGCATCTTAAAGTCTGGTCTGGTGATTTACACCTCTGCTGTGTAAGGGCCACTGTGGGTTGCAAGACAAGGCTAGGTCGGCTTAGAATAGACATAACTCAAATCCTCCTTGACAACTGGACAAGTCCGTGGAACGGCATGTCCAAGGGTGGACTTCAGTCTGGAACTTTCTTCATCCCTACATCCACCTTTTAACAATTAATTGGGGCTTAAAGGTTCATCTAGGCAAGCCCGCAGCTACTCTGTGAGTTTGTTTAGTGTGACAATTGCTGAAAAAATCCCTCGCTACAAAAATGGCACACCGAGCTGGGAATGTTGCAAGTGAATGTCACCCTGCATGATGATGAGAGAGCAGGATTTTCACAACCCATTTTTCTACAAGCCAAGTTATTTGTGAGGGATGAGGATGAGTCTCGCTGTTTCTTCACTTACCCTCAATCTGGTCTGCTGAGAACTCGGTCTGTCACATAGAAATACACAAAAAGAAACGCACACATACACAAACAAAAAGGTACATTTATGGACACACGGAACACAGAGACATGAATAAAAAGAAATGATTTATGAGTATAAATAGCTCAGACAAAATCCAGCTTAGGTGAGATTTGCTAACAATGCTCAATGTAAGAATTTATTGCTGTAAACTGTCCAAAACTGCACTAAATACATGTGATGGATGGTGAAATGATATCCTTGTATTTAGCCTACACAGACATTAATCATAGAAATGTGGATGTACTTCAAGGCAGTGGTCCTGGGTGTCTCAACCTTGATTTTTTTCACAATTTATAAAGATAAGCTTTTCAGAGCAGGCTTGATTTCTCTTCCCTAGCACAATTTCAGTAATGCCAAAAAAGTCCCAATGTGGGCCCTATTTTGGAGAGATGGTATCCAAACACATGCCACAAGCAAATGTCCCTGGTAGAAAAAAAAGTAACTCCATCGGTACCGCCCCACCCAGAAGGTCCAAAATACAATTTTGTACACACCATTTTGGAGAGCTGGAGCTGGAGGAGGAAAGAAAGGAGAAGAGAAGCTGAAGTCCCAAGACAGAGTGGTCCTGAGCCATGGTCAAAGCCCCCTCTTATTTATCCCGGGCATGTGACGTCCCGTATGCTAATAGGGCGGATCAGATGACACGTTGGAACATCTTTAACTTTCTTAGGGCAAACGGAAAGGAGAGCTGTGCGGGAGTAGGCCTTTAGAAGGGGACAGGGTTATATTTAGAAGGCCAAATAACTGTGTCAAGACTCTTGTGTCTTGCGTCTCACGGTTTGAAACAGTTTTTAAACTTATTTCTATAAAGAACAAATGCTTTCAATGACATTGACATGTAAACTTTTCTCTTTTGGAAGAGATACACAATTGAACTGTGTTAGTGGAAATGCAGAAAACTCAGCTACCTAGTGGCCCACTTTAGATGGGGTAAGCCCAGAGAGCTCATTTACAAGGTGGTATTTTTAAACAGTGAGACTTCTCTCCTCCTCTTATGGTTAAATAACAGCAGGACAAAAAAGCTTGAAAAGTTGATTCCATTCAGGCAGGTATTAAAAAAGTCAAATTTGGAGTGGAAGTGAAGTGGAAGTTTACTTAAGAACTGAATATACTTAGGTTTCATAATACTACTGCATGAGGTTTATGGACATTACCCTTCAATGGACTTGTCCTAAAGACTCTGAAATCTGACAAAATGCACCAGACTACCTGCAACATATAAGTAATAGACATTCCAAAGTTCATGGTTTTTGTACTTGAATTAAGCACTATCATGTGCAGCTTTGCTTGCTTTATCCTTATTAGAAATTAATCAAAATGTCTTGACTGTATATTATATGCAGCTGAATAAAAAGACAATTACATTGGGGTTAAATTGAGGCTATAAAATGATCACAGTAGGTTAAGTTACCCAGAAGTAAAGACTTCATTGCATGATCTATGGAGGTTTAATGACCTGAGCACAGAGCTGCTTCACTAACATTTCCATCTCCAGCAGAGCTCTCCATGGTGCTGATGGCAACATCAAAAGGAATCTATTAATGCAGTTGATGCATAAAACAATCCTAACATTTTCTGTAATATTTCTGATCTCCGATCTCACAGAAAAATGGGAAACATTTTCAAAATTTTTTGCACAGTCCAAACTAGCTTTGTCGTAGTTACAGTCCCTGCCTGATTTTTATTGAAAGTCCTGCAGAACCTCTGGTGTTTATTAATCTATTTACTCTAAGAAAAAGTGAATTATTGAATATGGAAACAGCAGTTTGACAAAACAATCCAAGCTCAAGGTCGACTTACTATCATTGGTTGGCATTTTGTCAAAGCAATAGAATCATTTGGAGAGTAGTATTAATACTAAGATGATGATGTACTTCTATACCGAATCACTTGCACTGAGAATGGTAAACATTTTCTGTTGGAAAATCTGCTTTGTTGTGTTTCTTATGAATGGAGATATTATATTGTGTTTTGCACCTGCGTTAGGTTCAATTTATGCTCACCTTTGTTGTTGTAAGTGCGAGGCTTCTTCTTGTAAAATTCTCTAATTATTTGTTAAAACTGCAAAACCTTAGTCATAAAACAGTGCATATCTTTTAATATGTGCATAGATTCACATGATGAACCATGAATTTTCACTGCATTGAAGGTTCAAGTACTCTGTAAAAAATGCAGCCTGCATCCTAAATATTGAGCTCTGCCGTTCCCACACTAGCCTCTGATGGCCACTGCATATTCAGTATGTTAATGTTTTGGAATATTTTTAATCTATTAATAAGATCGTTAAAAAATACATACTAATGTATGAATCAAGAGCAGTTACACTCTTGTAATTCTATAATTGCTCCAGAATTAAATTTAGTAATTAAATGTCAGCATTGACTCTGTATAGTGTTGTAATCTGCTCAGTCTTCGCAAGTGATTTCCTTTGTGCAGTGTGCAGCGAACGTCCAGTGTCTTTCATGGACCAAAAATCTTTGGCTTTTTGGCTTTTGGTCAATATGTCAGAAATGCAAATGTTTATATTGTTAAAACATCCATTTGTGGCCTTGTAAACACTCATAACTCAAAAATGTCAAATAGTGAGCATGTGGTTTTGGAATAAAACTTTTATCCCCCTTGAAAGTTGGTTCCAAATGACTGAAAGACACAGCCACAGATAATAGCGTGAATAGCTGCTGTATGCATGCTGCCAGACTGCACTAACTTGTCATCAGCTCTGTAACACAGAACAGTTATGTCCCACAGCTAAAGAGCAGAAGGAAAAGAGTGAACCACAGTGAAAGACATGTCCGGGAGACCACGCCTCGGGACAGATGACCTCTATTTTTACTCCCAATCCTGCTGGAGGTGTTCGGTTTCTCCTACGCCGGGCCGGGCTCTGTGGAGATGGGGGTGGAGAAAATGAACGCTCCTGCTCCTCAAGACTCTCTGGTATAGTGACCACCTCCCCACCTTTCCACCTCCCCCATCCAAGACCCCAGCTGGCGTCAGGCCATAAAGAAGCACGGGCAGGGGGGCTTAAAAAGGAGCGCTGGCATTGTGTCGCCGCTTGGTTTTCAGGGGGGTTACATGAGCCTTATTTGGAATAGGGAGCAGACCAGTTGAGCCAAGTGGCTCACGGAGGCAGGGACAGAGGATTTTAGACGCTTGTCACTGTAATATGAGGCTTCATTTATGAGTGTTTACAGTAAGAGGTGTTAAATGTGTACATCTGTGTTATCTCAGGGTTTACAAGGACACACTATGGACATTTTTAGACCATCTTGTATTCCATCTTTGCAATATAGAATATGAAAAATTCAACCTTATTAGCATTAAATTTGACTGTCATATAACCTATTCATGAAGTGACCAAGTTTCAAGGTGAATCTCCTTTGTTGCCAACGAATGTACTTCATTTGTCAGGTGGAGGGCAATTGTCTGATATTCATTCACAAGATGCCGACTCTCTGCTGCCCCCTTGTGGCTTTTTCTTTGATGCTGCGTAATTACACCAAAACAGGAGCAGGAGGTACTGAAATTCACTACAGCAACAGCTGTAAAAAGACACATGGTTTATTGCTCAGACAGTGCAAAAGGACAGGCAAACAGTTTACACGTTGGGGTTAATCCCTAAACACATGACACAGATTGGACTGTATTATATTTAGTGCATTTTAACTAGCTTTTCTTTTTCAGAGAAACGTCAACAGCAAACAGAATAGCAAACTAAAGCATCTTTTCATTTCCTTTTTTTTCTTAACATATCAAACTTACAGAATACCAGAAATATACAGTTGTTAAGTGTTAACAAAACACCATTTAGTTTTCCCACAATTTCATTTTACATTTTGGCAAATTTTATTTAATTTTTTTATGTTTTTTATTGTTTATTTAGCAGGGACAATGCACAATACATGTATTGTACCAGATATAGCTAAAGGCTAATTTTCATCTGTAGTCCCTGGGCTAATTGAAAATTAGTTTCCGTCCTTTTTTGGCTTAAACCCCTTAAAGACATCACAATCTGAGCAACAGCCGAAGTTAATAAAGCAAGAGTTTAATTTATACACAAAAAGCTAGAGAGGCTCTCAGCTTTCACATATCTTTGAGATAATTATGAAGTTGAGATGTGAGTATAGGCTTGATTCTGTTAATAACATGTAAAGTTCCCAGAAGAGAAGGGCAGGGAAAACATGGCACAAATGTGTGGGAGTCAAAGTCAGTCCCAGAATTTCATTTATCGAGATGAAATGAAGTGTTTTCATGCAGTGACTGTGATGGAGAGCAGAAGTGTGGGTCGTCTTCTTGTTACATGTTCCGCAGTGTGGGCGGGGGGAAGACTACCTTTGGAGAAACCTTTACACCTCAAAGCCCGGGAACCTTGCTTTCATTGGCTGCAGGAGGTCAGCCAAGAAGTAGATGGTGCCTGCCATGCCTGTAAATGGAAAGTGACGCGGTGAGTTTGCAGCTACAGTAGTGGACAATGTAACAGAGACCCAATAACATACAGATGTACTGATGCACCAGCAATTCAGGCAGCAACCAACTGGCCTTATTTATACCTCTGTAAACTGTCTGTAAAAATTATAATAGTTAGACCTCTACTGACACACACAGCTGATTGCTAATACAACATAATGTTCTCTAATGTGCTCTCCAGCAATACTATCAATATTAGTATTACATAATAATAGCAGTATAAGAGTGAGGGATCACTAAACGCCTCCAAGAGGGCAGCAATTAAAACTGATCATACAGGAAGTGAATTGTGTCTTTCAAAATAAACTGGGCTTTGTGTTCAGCTGGTTGTGAGGTTTTTATATTTACAACTGCAATGCTAACTCTAAGTTAGCACACTTTCTATTAGTGCTTTATAAGAAATCTCCACTATATGCTGACAATATATCTGCAAACCTTTTATTCAAATGTGTATGCAAATATTTAAAATTAACTTCAACATGTTCAATATTCATTTACACACTGTTATGTCCTGTACAGCATTGCAGATAACTAGTTCTTTGGTTTTCCAATGTTAATTTCTATTGCACCATTCTAGTATGGCTAAGGCATTCAGATCACCTGCTTCACCTTTAATATATTAGATAAAATAAACATGAATCACTTGTATAGCTTTGTGATGGCAATGTACAGTAGATGTTGCCTGTTGCCTGAAATGCTGGTGCAGAAGTGCATCACACTGCAGAATTATGCAATGCGCCCGCTGTAAAGGCCTCAAATAGCATGATGACAAATGATGCCAAACACAGGAAGACTGCATTAGCAGAAACAGAACCAGTGGCCACAAGTAGCAAAAGTAACAAAACTTCCAAGTGTGTCCTCAGAGTTTACCGTTAAGTTGAACCATTAATCAAACTGTTATTTATCGCAGGACTGTTTTTGTTGTTGTGTCCGTTTCCTGTACATAACTTAATTCAAAAGGATTGGTCCAATTATAGTTCATCAGCTCTACTCGCTGATAATATTTGTAACAAACCAAGCATTATAATAATAGGATATTTTCGGCAAGTGGGACATGTCATCACATATTACCTTCAAAAAGGGAGAATGGAGTGTCTGGTGTTCGGCATCCATGTTTGCCGTAGTTCATGCACCAGTCTGCAAACTGGAGAGACAGAGACAGACAGAGAGAGGCAGTGTCATAATAACATTCCCATTCTATCACAACAGTGGATTGTAGCTGAGCCGTCTCCGGAGAATAGCGAGCAATGTCAACAACTGCTAAAAATTGTGCTCCTCTCAGTGAAATCCTAGCATCTGTCGAGGTATCGGATAATGACTGCAATGTCACGCTGCCGCGCTGGGAGCGTGTAACAGAGCTTAGGCGAGACATGTGAAGAGTCTATTTCCATCCTCTATGAATAGATTCATATTAATGATAGTACACGTGGGACCTGCGCCACCTGGAGTGCGTCCAAAGAGAGCTCGCTGCCAGCTCCGCTCGGCCTGCTCTGACGGCGACTCGCACCGACAGCTACCAACCTATTGTCAATAAACATGAAAGGCCCTGTCTCTCACATGCCCCCCGTTTCTGGAATCATTTTTGGATTTTAAGGCTGGCGAGCGGCCAACTGTGCTATGATGGGTTGTGCTTTGAGCTAACTTTAACATGACTTTCAGATCTTGCATCAAAGTCAGAGAAAGACATTATAAAAGAAAATGACCTCCTCTATTTGTAATTTTGCAGGTCAATATGAAATAATTAAATTTTGATTTCGATTCTTTTCTTTTATCAGGAGGCTTCAATTTATCCATCTATTTTTCAATCCCCTCTTAAATGTATATATTTGGGAGAAACGCTGTTATTTTCTGGTTTAGTACTAAATCTAAAAGTGAAAACAAAGTGGACATGCCTTTTGTATTCTTGTTTCATACTTTCATGAAGAAATAAAGGGTTAAAAAATAATTAATTTCTAGCTGAACCAGATAAGAAAACAACTCCTAATCATAATTCCTCACTGTCAAACTGTTGAGGCATTAATCAAGCGTTTGGGCACTAATTAAGATGGATGCACTGCAGTTGTTTGATCACCCAAATGGCTACTGCACCGTGTGAAGGACGCAGACTGATTACAAAGTCTCTTTTATGTGCTCTCACCATGCAGGCTCTGTAAAGGTGCTTGGGGTCGTGCGTATGCCGGTAGAGGGCCAGGAAGGCATAGGCGTTGCCCGCTGCACCGTGGCACAGCCCGTAGCCCTTCTTCAGCAAGCCACAATGCCACACCACCTCTCCACACTGCAGGGCGTCTTCCAGGTACTGAGGTACTCCGAAGGCCTGGAGCAAAAGGGACAAAGTAGAGGAGAAGAAGTGAAATTAAAACGTAAGAATGTATGTTTTTGTATAGCTTAATGATGACATTGGCTAGCTTCTGCTACTGTATAAATATAATCCACAAGATAAGCTAGGAAATATTAGACAATATACTGTACTGTAGACAATGTTTTGAATAAATGGTGGTGCCCTCATTTTTCAAAATAAAGGTACTTTTTATCTTATTAATATGCCTTTTCTTGTAGGAATGTTAAGTCAAAAGCCTCACAGAAAAAGAAAACATTTGTTGTCAGTAAATCATTTTCACACTTGACCATTATTTTGAAACAGGAAATAGAAAGAAAAGAAAGCTGTGGAGACATTCACTAAAGTCACATGAATCACTTGACATTACAGGCTGCACTAAATACGTAGACACTCCATCAGCTGAGATTAAAACAGAAATTGACTAATCTTCACCACAAGATGGCACTATGACTCTGTAAATGAATTCTTTTTATTCTCTAAAAGACTGGACTCCATGAATGACCTTCTGTAACTAATATAAAGTGAATTTGTCACATTTTGAAAGTATGGGTTTACCCTGTATGCCTGCAGGAGCATGTAGATCACCCCTGGGGATCCGTGGCACCAGTGCACCAGCAGGTCTCGATCGTCCCCGATACAGGCGGGGTAGTTTCCCGTGGGGAACTTGAGACGACAGACGTGGTCGACGCTGGGCTTCACCAGCCTGTGTACATACTCCTCAACGCAGACGAAGCCCGGCTGGGAGGGAGAGATCAGACCAGGTTTAACAGAGGATGAAGAGGTAACAGGTGGAAGTAACAGGTGGCAACTTCAGTATAGTTTGGCAACACATAGACCAACTTCTGCAGCAGTGTGCTTGTAAAAGGCTCTGAAATTAACTTTTGAGCCCACCATGTAGAAGTAATTAAAAGATATATACATATATTAAGCAACATTGTCCTATAAAATAGCTCCTAATGTGGATATAATATCTTAAGCTAAAGACTACCTGCATGAGGAAGTAGTAGATGCCAGCCAGACCGTGGGCGGCACCAATGTACTGCTCCTGGTACCACTCGTACATCAGGGGGCTGTGGTTCTGGACCCTGAACTTCCTGCTGAGGTGCTCGCCTGACACCAGCACGGCCTCACTGATCTGAGGAAGGAAACAACAGATCCCGCCTCACAAACACACCTAATCTGTACAATTGAAAGAGATCAATGGAGATAAATTAGACCAAGTGGACATCAATATGTGCAAGCAAGAGCGAGCAAATTAGAGCCAAGTGGCAAATCAAGGTTGCTGAAGGCAGATAAGTTAGTTATACCCAACCATTGTATCCAATTAGGTTAAATTTCCTCTTTGTCTATAGTTACGATAAGAAGAGTACTGTCTAACAAGTCATGGATGATCAGTCAGCCTGTCCTGGATAAAAAAAAAAGTCCATCTGTACCACCTCAAATCCCAGTGATTGGACAAGCAATTCTTGTCAGAGTGTTCCCCGACTCTGACTCACCTGCTGGATGTACTGCAGTGGGATCCTGTCCTGCCCGAGCTGCTGGTTGATGAAGACGAGGGAGTAGAGGTAGCCCATGCGCCCATAAAGCAGCTCATCGGGCAGCCCGCCTGAACCTTTCACCACAGTCTGGTGAAACTGCAGCAGTCTGGGAGAGTAGCAGGGAGAGTCTGGATGACCTTTTTCATTATTGCACCAATGAACTATTTATGGTGACCTATGACTGTGTACGATGAATTATATAATAAACGTGATCACAATTCAGTGGCAGGTAATTCAACTGGATCAGTGGCGATATTCTCTCCTCTGGTTCATCCAATCAAGTGGTCACAGATAAACTGACCGATCACAAGCATCTAGTTTAAGCAACATGTTCCCAAATAACACTGTTACAGCTAACCATGAGTGCATTTCTCTATACTGGAAGACCTATTTTTCTCCATCTGCAGATACAAAATGCATGTCGCATTATATATTTGATATATAATCGTGATCATAATATTAAAAAAAAATAATATTGATTAAAAGTGTAGCTAAAATTGTGCAGCTCTATATTATGTCATATTTAGCCGAGTCAACTGCAACAACCTATAAGATATAATACCTTTGCAAACTACAAATATGATATATTTTAAGTACCAAATTTGATAGATTTCTAGTTACAAAGCTCTGTTTGCAGCATATTGTTTTTGGCAAAGAAAACCCAGGAATCTACACAATATCATTCATGAAAATGACACGAATTGCAAGAATTGATCTTGATCAATTAATCACAAGCATGTAATAAGGAACATAAGAAGCAATAAGTAAGCACAAAATTACATATTTGAGAAACTATAAGAAATGACACTTATCTAAGTACATACCTAGAAAATTCATCAGGCATGACTATGTATTCTAGACTGACCTGCTGATGCACTCATCAGTCTCTTGCACCCTCTGCAGGCGATGGTAGACCACGGCAGCTATGGCCAGAGGCCCTGCATCCCCACATAGGAAGGTGACATCATGACGTCGGGTCAAACACTTCAGACTGTGGTTGACATATTCTAGTGCTTTCTGAAGTAAGGAGGGGTCCTTGAACACATTGTGGAGGTGCAGGTAGAGCAGAGCAATGCCTGTGGACTCAGACAGAAAGACACATTTTATTGTTGTAAACTTTAGAAACTAACTCGGGATTGTTTCCTATTTGGAACCATATCTGAACATCTGCAACGCTGAAGAATAAAATCGCATCAACTGCAACTAAAATATTCTGAAATCAAAGCAGAGCTGAAACAATAAGTTGATTAACCATTTAACAGAAAATGTAACTCTTAATAATTCTGATTATGGATTGATCATTTTAAAAGCAAAAAACCAAATATTCTCTGGTTCCAGCTCCTAAAATTTGACTATTTTCTGGATTTATTGGTTTTCTATGATTATAAACTAAATATTGGAAAGCTCTGGGAGACTGCATGAGTCAGTTTTTATTATTTTTTGACATTTTACAGACCAAACGAATCAAGGGAAATGAATCAAAAATTAATACACTGCACAGGCAGCACCCTTTTAACCAGATGGATAAGTGTTTCAGATGCCTCAGTGAATCATGCTTTTTAATGTTGAGTATGACTCTCAGTTTGTTCATTAAATTATCATCAAACTGTGAAAAAAAACATAACATTTTCATGGACAAAACTATTTAGTACAGAAAAAATGTATATATGAGGCAAAAGAGTGTCTGCAATGAGCATCACAATGATATGTGCAGCCTTACTTCTTCACATTAAGTTACCATATAGTCAGATCAACGCAATTTCTTGCCATCAGACCATATGATGTAATTTATATCAGATGTGTAATGGTGTCATCACCTGCCCAGCCAGTGTAACTGGTGCAATCTCTTGGGTCAGCAGACTTCAGCCCATTTTCCATGACAGCCAACAGCTCACTGATCTTGCTGCTCAGCCGTTGGGCAAACTCTGATGTGAGCTGAAGGTACAGAAAAATGTTTAATTATGAGCGTTGCTGTACATGAATCACAGACACACACATACACTTCACCTGCCCACACCCAATACTGTCTATTCATGCATTACCTTTCCCTGAGAGTCAAACAACGCCTGTGTGGACGCAGGGCTCCCATTGTAGTCATGATACGGATTCCTCCAGGCTCTTGTGTCCATTTCCACAGCTTTGTTACTGCTGCGCTGCTATATAACGTTATCTGGGCCAGATCAAAAATAATCTGCAGAGAGACGGAGCAATATACGGCGCAGCAGAGAGAATATACGAGTGAAATAGAAGTAAGGCTGAAAATAGTGAAACATCGATATTATAACAGAATATAAAGCCACACAACACAGAAAGCCTGTTCTGCGGGGCTACACACACCCACACACAGACTAATAACAATTTAGCTCGCTGTAGCTTCTAGTTAGCTTAGCTACATCGCTAAAGCTAACGGCTAACACTTGTTTGTGCAGCTAGTGTAGTAAAAGCATAATAAAATACATAATGAATTCGAAACATGTCATTTCTTTTCAAAGTCAAGAATTAGGATACAACTGTACAATTCAAACATTAACAGATATTGACAGATAGCTTAGCTATACCTCCTAGTGTTGCTCTGTTGACGTTAAATCTTCTTCGTCTTTATATTTTCCTGAGGGGATTGTAGCGTTAGCTGGCGCGCTACTGCCATCTGCTGCTGCGGAAGTATTACTACAGCTCACAAACCTGGAGAAATTGCTGTGGGAGTGGAAAAAACAATTCTAAAAATCAATAACAAAGACACAAAGTAAAGACAAAAAATGTGAAATAAATGGATAAATAACCAATCACCCTTATCAAACAAAAAGGGGCAAAGTGAAGTACTGTAGTCATACTAAAGTGAGAATAATAAGAGATTGATAAAGAAAAAACAAACAATCCACAAAAAAAGGTCAATTTTTAACGTCCACTTTCTGGAGGTTTCAGTTGCATCACACTGTCTTCATCAGGTGATGGAGTTTGCTCAGTTGTCATGGAGATGGTTTGTTGACATGTGATCCATTTTACTTTTACGGTTTCTTGTCCATGTTGACTTAAAAGTTAAGCTTCAAAGGCCCACTTGCTAGCCCATTACAACAGAGCAAACCCGATCCGCCAAAAGCCCTGGAAAATGCTAGTAAGTAGACCTTGATTTGGGTTGTTTTGTCAAAAACAACTATTTCCAACGTCAAGAATGAACTTTGATGCTTAAATTGTACCTGGTTTCTTCAAATCTTCAAATCAGAGTTATTCTTTTCTGACAAATCAATTGCTTCATCTACCCTTTTATGGAAATATGAGTCCCAGATCTCCTCAAATATATTTTGTTTATTTCACAATATGTAAGTGACTTTTTCTTATGCCATACATGGAGCCATCTCCTTAATCCACCAATGGTTTATTTCTGTGTCTTTGCTTCAAAATGCATATTGATAAATACATACCGGCCCCACTTCATGTTCCTTAGGGAATTTAGTCATGAGAAATGTTCTAGGTTCTTACATTCACATTCTCTAAAAGACTGGACTCCATGAATGACCTTCTGTAACTAATATAAAGTGAATTTATCACATTGTGAAAGTATGGGTTTTTGAGGTTTATGAGGTTTTTAAATACAATACAATTCATAATTGAGTTTCAAAACATCAGCAGTAAGAGGGAGCAATATTAGCAAGAATTGCATAAAACCTTTAGGGAGTGTGTGTGTAATAAAATGTTTGTGAAATGTACCTATCAGACCACAACACCCTGATAAGCTGGTATGATCTGACTACTCCATACAATGTTGTTTTAACTAACAAAACGTTTATCAGGTTATTTGTATATTTTCAATGTAAAAACTATAGCTAACATGCCAGAGCCTATTTTGCCTACAATATAATTCTTTAGAGGAAAAGCATGAAGTCAAATTTGCAGGCCTACTTGCATTTCCCAGTAATTCTATTTTTTTTATTTTCAACTCTGTTGAGTTGTGTCCCAGCTCGAGTGACTCCATTTACCAAATCATAGACATAATGGCTGGGCTTGTTGCTGAAAAAGAAATCAAATCAAATGGTGATCTATGCCCTGATGTATATCTATTTAGGGACTGCTTGACATGGAGGTTTTGCCTATAAACAGATTAGAGCTCGTCCTGCAACAATAGCTGACTTCAGTACACAATGTTCCCCTCGAAGCCCTGAATGACTTTGTCACACAGGTTAGCCCGTCAACATGAATGTTTCCAAAGCTTGAGGGTAATTGCACAATCATAGTCACCTCCACCAGCGAACGCACCAGAGCTAAACTCTCACCTTTTTTAGCAATCCACTGATGATGACTCCATACTGATGATGCTAATGACTTCCAAACAAATCAGACAAGCTTAAATTCATGATCGCAGCGTAGTTTACACACACTGGTGCCATGGAAACGTCATGTGCCACCAATCTGCTCTTGACCTTTTGCAAAGCCCAAATAACATGTCATTCCTGTGGATGGTGATGATAATTACTGTAGTCGCAGAGAACAGGGGGCTGGTATTGATTGGCACACTGCTGAGTCTCACTGCTGATGTTCCACATTCTCACTTATTGCAGAGTTGGAAGCTGCACCAGCTCTATAATCTCAACTTTGAACGGCACAGTTCGAGAGAATGAGTACATTGTTGTGGCAGCAAGACATTGCACATTCAAAAGAGAGAGTGCAATGGGATATGTCCTCTGATGGCCTTTGAATACTGTTCTCTCTTTGTTAATATGCCTCAATCGCTTCCTCTTCCCCCTTTTCCCCCCATATTTCATCACAATTCTCTCTGGTTTTAGATGGCTCTCTGCTCCAGACTTAATAAAAATCATAAAAACCGAGTCCTAATTAAACTGTGCTATGGACCAAATATGTTAGCCTCAATTCAATAGGTTCCCACAAGAGTACAGGCATCTTTTTACACACACAATCGTGACTCGAGGGATGAAAGCTTGAAAAACAATATTAATCATCTACATTTTACATTTTACAGCATTTTTACCTATTAACATTTTTTTTCATCTTGACTTAACAAAATGTTGAGTTGCTAATATGCAGGATTTTTTGTTGTCCTTCTATGCTCCCCGTCTTGACGACGTGTGTAACCTTGTCATTGAAAAGTGCAAATGTAGCTGACAATTAGACTGGCCTAAGCACTTGATTTGCTACAGTCATCACTGTCACTCTTTTGTTTTTGTGTTTACCTCTCTGCTTTTATTGTGTGCGTATGCTCCGTTGTTTCCCTTCAGTCAGAAGAACTTGGCTGCCCGTTATTTCCATATCAATTGACCGAGCTGCAGGTGAAGGCTAGTCATGCGGTACAAAGTATAGAGCCTTTGCTCATATACCTCGGGACTGTTTTACCTTGCCTTGAGGGACGGAGAATGGAAATGAGGCTCAGAATGCAACAAGGATTCAAAAGGAGACCTTCGGGCTTGATTAGAGCTCCTTGTTGAAAGACATATTATTGAGCTGAGTCTCCTTCCCACTGTGCCGCTGGGAAAACCAGCTTCATGGAGAAAGGAAATATTAATTAGAGGTAATATTGATCATCATTTGTTCCTAGCACAGGACAGCATCCCAGCCCAGACCACATCTTGCAGACTGCTGTCAAATCATTTTGACTTTATTTTTTCTTTATTAGAATGCTTCCATGATTGTTGTGTGCCAGAAGGATAAGGCTGCTGATATTCTATATTGTTTCTTATTGTCAACAAATGCTATGAAAAGACCAAAACCAACAATTGATTCTACTAATGAGTATTGTCTGTGTAACCTGTTCCATAGGCCTCCATTGTTGTGTAAGAGCTATTAACAAAACTAAGAGTCTACAGGCATGCCTCTGTGAGGCTGTATTTAGGCGGTTTTAGCTAACATCAGCATGCTAACATACACACAATGCTAATGCTAACATATTGATGTAAAGCAGGTATAATGCTTACCATGCTCACCATCTTAATTTAGCATATTAGCATGCTAACGTTTGTTAATTACTATAGCATGTGAACATTTGCTAATTAGCACCAAACTAAAGTACAGCTGAGGCTGATTGGAATGTCATTAGTTTATAATGAAAAGAATGTTTGACCTGATGATGGCGCTAGAGGAAAGGTTAAGGGATTACCAAGTTATTATAATTCATCCTGAAGGTGAACATGAATGTCTGTACAAGATTTCACGGAAATCCATCCAATAGTTGTTGAGACATTTCAGTCTGGACCAAAGTGGTGGACCGACTGACTGACCGACAGACTGACATCAGCATCCTCAGAACCACACCGCTAGCATGGCTAAAAACTCATCAGTGAGCCACACTGTTGCACTGGTTGACATGTTCCATTCATTACAATGAACATAGGTTAATTTTGAGTCAACCTCACATACAGTGCGTCGTCCTGATGCTGTATACTCACTAGTGTACCAAATGTGTATCAATCCACGACTTAAAATAGTTCCCAACAAATGTACTATTTACTGCTGATGTTTGTGAAAAACTAGTGCCCAGCTTTCTTTTTTTTAAAGGAAATTACCCTTTAAATAAAAAAAACTATATTTGTGAGCCATTTTTAAAGATTTAAGTCTTAGGAACCAATAGAGTTGGGGCTGAGTGCCACATACAGGGTGGGGAAGTCAGGTAATGGAGATATAGCAAAAGAAAGTCATTCAAAACTTCATGCACACCTGCTGAATGCGATCACCTGAACACAATCTGACTTAAAAAACAAACTTTGGATCATCTCTGACTTCTTTGCCCCACAAACCTTCACCTCTCTCTGCCTCTCCCACCCATCTCACTCCCTCTCCCTCCTCTCTCCCACCCCTCCTTGATATTCACGTGGACAATTGGTTTGCTGCAAGAGTGTGTGAACGCTGCCAGAGAAGAGTCTCAGCAGACTCCAAACTGTGATCCACAAAGCCGACCGCTGGACCCCCAGTTGTAACCTGCAGCATATTTCTCTACTCCCTCTGCAATAAAAAAAACTCTTCAGAGTCAGAAAGGCCTGCCTACTGATCTCTGCTGTCCACCACTGTGTTTGGAGGTTGTGAGGGACTCCCAGTAACCGTAAATCATCACCGGACATAAGCAAAATTGGATCTTCTTCCCGCTACAAAATGTGGTATGTTGGAAAATGTATCTTTTTTTTAGCCTGGTAGTATGTACTGATATCTGCTTGCTTTTGTGATAAATCTTTTTCTTCTGTCGAGGTATGGCCTGCAATTTCACTTCCGCTTGATCATAGGTTTGGATGCAGCTCCCATAGAGGAGCTGACGCAGCAGCTATGAGCGTTTCCTTTCACCACCTTCAACAGCAGAAGCTATTTAGCCAAGCCAAAAGACACAATTAAAACCTCTATTTGAAGAGTGGGAGAAAAAGGGGAGAAAAAGCTTCTCCCGTTCCCCACCTCCTTCCCCCAAGTGGACGGGATCCATTTTGGTCCAGGGGAACGGCCTGACAGCTGAGATAAAGAACATTCTGGTCTCTGACACGCTGCCATGGCCCCATCTGTGGCAGCGCTAAAAATACATGCAGTCTGGTGTCGCCATACCAGTCAACTGTCTGGGAGAGGGAGGAGGGAGGAAAGACAGAGGGAGAAAAAGAGGTGACCGACACATAGACAGATACAACCTGAAGCATTTGAGTCGGAGCAGAAAGAGAGGGGAAGAGACTGAACCAAGGAAGAGAAAGATAGACAGGATGAGTGAAAGTAACAAAGAAATAGATAAGGGAGCACATAACAGAGAGGGGAGGGTGCTACCCTGCTCACTGTAATATTGCTATCGCGGGAAAGAGACATGAGCAGTGTACATGAGTTACACCAGTGGTACTAAACCTTCTCAGCTCATCCAGTACATGACAAGCAAACACTGAGTGGTGCACTGAGAAATACGCCTATAAATCTCTTGACCCCATTTAGAAGCACTAAAGATTGAAAGGACTGTAAATGCACATTAGCGCACACAAACAATAAATACAATTACAACGTAAGGTCACGTACAGTGACCTTTTAACTGTTTAAATAGACTGCACTGTAAGGATGAAACAGCCATCATGGGTCATTATGGTATGCCAGACTGAAATGTTAACATCCAGGAGCCACAAGAAGCATTTATGTACTCTAACAGGCACTTTTTGAGTTTTTTTAATCACATATAAACATTGGAATGTGGTCCACAGTTGTTTTTAGCACTTTTAGCATGCAACACCTGCAGTGAAACTTAAAGACTATAGATTTATTAAGTCACAGTTTCCCATTTAAGTGGTTGCGTAGGTCACATAATAAGCACAAATATGTATTTAGTGTTGCATCTCTTAATGAAAATCATTGTGAATGCATCTATTTTGCAAGACATACCATATACCAATGCAACATCACGTTATTCTTCTCGTATTATTCTTCTATTCAGATGTATATGGTAAAAGAGGCAATAAGTAATATCTTGACATAAAAATCTTAACAAAAGGTCCACTTACTGGAACTGCCTCATCTCATGGCTTTCATCAGCAGAGGGAGTTTGCCCAGTTGTCATGGAGATGGTTCAGTTGTTATCACGAGACATGTAGCCTATGTGACCAATATTTTCGTCACTAAGGTAACTGGTGATGAAGGCCATAAGATATGGTTGAAAGCTCCAGACATGTCCCAGTAAGTGGGCCTTGTGCTAAGAAGTTTGTTTTTTTCAAACTACTATTTCCAAGGTCAGCAATTAACTTAACCAAGCTCAATAAGTGGTATGTTTTGCAATGGACTGAAAATACTGCTTTATTCATTACGTTACATTATATTTTGGAAATATAGGCTTATTGTTTAATACTTCCACATACATGGATTACAGAGAATTTTCCCTCTTACTAAGAATTATGTTTTTGAGGAAAATAAATCTTTGTAAAGTTTGCTATTGAAAAGGATTTGTAAATATCAAGAATGATCACTAAAGCAGCAAGAGATGGCGATGTTAATACCAAAACTAAACATGATAATGAGCTTCGGCTTTATTAAGTCGGTATGACTATTTGAAAGCCAGAGCTTATATGAACGCTATCATCAATGACACAGTTTCACTCAAAATGAAATGAATGCAGACAAAGAAAGCTGATTACGGGCAACACACACACTTTTACATCTCTCTCTCTCTCTCTGTCTCTCTCTCCCTGAGTCCTCCCACAGCAACCCCCTCTCTCCCTGAAATTGAGTTATGAAAATTTGATCAGGGTCTTAATCTAAAAAGCGCTCGTCTCTTCTTGCACTTTAACAGCAATCTGCGTGGCGGGGAACAGGGTAATCAGGGAGGCATTTATTGTGTGGATAAAAGGGAGCTGTGGCAGAATGGTGTTGTTTTCCCTGTCAACATCCTCATCATGGCTCTCCCTGTGCTGCACACAGGCCTGGTAAACATGGTTTCCGCCCCCATACACTTAGGAAAGGTGGACCATCTTCACTTGATAGTTGATGGTTGCGACCACACAGCTTTCAAAATCATAATAACGGTGATGAAATGGCCAAAATCATCGCAGTTTCAGCTCCTATTTAGACACTAAAGCAGACAAATAAAGAGACGTTTTGCTGCAGTTCTTTTAAAGACCACTAGGTGGACTCCTTGTAATGACTTGGCCTTGCTTGATATATTTACCCTCACATACTGTAGTACCTGCTGGCGCTCTGTATGTGATTGGTTTCTTCATCATTGCTATGACTGTGGAAATCCATTATTTTTTTTCCAAAAAATCTGAGCCTATTGTTTGCAATGACAATAACTCTACATTTGATTGTTTCTTATTTTTTTACTCCTTCTTTCCCTCCTCTTACTTCCTCCAGTATTTGGCCCAGCAATCTGCACCCCATGCACAGCCATGCTGAGTGCCTCCTCTCCCCCCTAATGGTTGATCCTCAGCAATAGGGACTGTTTAGCTTTCCTAATTAGAGAGCAAATGCTAAGCACTTGCACAGCCTCCCTGAGTGGACTTAATAAACAAGCTCCTCATTAAAACCAGGCACCACTCTGATTGTGTAGAGCCATGAGACCCCCACCTCCCCAACAACACCCATCCTACCACCACCATCACCATGCCACCCGTCCTTCCATCCTTTTCCTTGCCCACTCAGCACCCCAGGAAGGTCTCCGACGTGGAGGGAGGCATGGATAAGCTCTTACAAAAAAGCTTGGGGAGGGGTTGAAATTAAGATTCTGTTCTGTCCGGAGACCTCCTACTGCTCCTAACAACAACCAAAAACACACACACAAAGTCAGTTCATTAAGCAACTGGAGGTGAAAAAAGAGAGAGATGAATTCAAGAAATCAAGGCGGGATGTGGAGGGTAAAACAGGTAGGGGAGGGAGAGGGGAAGTGATGTAACAGAGGAGTAAAGGGGGGGGCTTCACAGTCCTGGTTTGGAGTTTAGAGCTGGAAAGATAAAAGATGGTACAATATCAAATAGTTGGACAATGCATGAGTGAGGTAATGAAAGCAAAAGTAGATTATGACAAAAGCTGTGATTAGCCAGCATATTTGCACTGATTGTGTGTTTTTTTGTGTACAGGCGAGCACGCCATTGTGTGTGTGGGCGTCTAGGCGAGGGTGCAAGCATTATAAAAGAGATAAACAATCTAAACTTAAAGCCCCTGAAAACACTTGGCCTCAAATCTTAAGTATGTCTCAGTAAAATGAAGTATTCATGACGAAATAAGCAACATCCAGCACTTGTTTTATGTCTCATCAAAGCTAGGTGTCGCTTAGCCAACATATGCTAACCAGTAGAGACGCAGCAATACTCCACAAGCCAGAAAAGCACAAAAATCAACCTATGGTGATGGAGTTGACATGTGACATCACCTTTTTCAAACGTAGCCCCGCCCACTTCTGAGCAGTGAGTAGAGAAAAGAGAAAGAAAAAAAGAAATACAGAAAACTCTGATGTGAAATAACCAAAACTGATCCAACTTTGGCGGAAAATGGTATGTTCATGTAGGATCCCATTGCTCATAATAAGAAGCTCACTTAATTTGTTTTCAAGGTCTTTAAGCAATGGTGTTTAAAACCTGGACTAGTTTTAGTTATTTTAAATTCTAAATTCTACATTAGATGTTTTTCCATTTAAAAATAAAATAAAATATCAAATCTGTGCATGCACTTGTACATTTCAGGCATGTAGATACTGTAGTTAGACTGACTTGTGCAGAGTCACACGCTAACAAACTTCCCTCATCTCAAAAGACTGATGACATGATTGGGAGGCGGCACACGATTCTAATCGCCTCCACCTCCCTCCCTCTCCTTCCCCGCGGAGCTGAAATTCTTGCCTCGCCGCAGGGATTCCCGCTCAGACACTTAGGCTAACTGTCGGTTAACAGGTAGAACTACCTGAAACCCCTCTGTGAGTTAGAAGACACGCTGAGCGCATGTCATCATTCAAAATCACATTAGTCCACCGCGCCTGAAAACATCACAGTGAAGTGAAAAAAATCAAAGGCTGTTTACTTGTGTTTTACTCTGTGTTAAATTGGATGCACAACCTATGGCTGTTACACACAGCTGCGCAGTGGAAATAAGAATGTGGCTTTTTATTCATTATTTAAATTCATGATTCACATCTTTGGAACAGGCTTTGTTGTGGTGGTTTTGGACTGCCTCTCCCAAAAGATTACCTGTCAACACACACTTGTCAACAGTGTGTTCACTTGTTGTTAATTGTCTGTAATTTTCTGGAGATGTCAGTTGCTTCTTTGTCTGTTCAGCCACAGTGACTGCACACGGAGCCAGCTCTTCTTCTGTTAGAGAAAGTAAAAGTGGGAAGGGAGATATAACTTGTAATGTAAAGCTTATCCATCCATCATCTAACCATCTATCTAACATCCATCCATCCATTTATGAATCTATCTGTATTTATCTAACCATCCATCCATGCATCATCCATCTACCCATCTAACATCCATCTATGAATCAATCTATCCATCTAGCATCCAACCACACCCAACACCCATCCATCAATCTAACCATCCATCTATCTATCTATCTATCTATCTATCTATCTATCTATCTATCTATCTATCTATCTATCTATCTATCTATCTATCTATCTATCTATCTATCTATCTATCCATCCTTATAGGATTCATCCATTTATCCATCTACCGACCAATCATCTTCCCATCCATCATCTCTCCATCTATCAGCATGATGAAAGATGAACATGGGAGAATTTTGGTGAAATTGTTTCTCCAGGATCTGACACTAGTGTTAAGATCAGCAAATGACAAAGTTTCCATGAAGGGCACATACCGTACTGTAGCTGTAGTATCATTATTTTGGTATTAGTCAGCAGACCAGTGACTATAAGCCATAGCACAGAAGTGTGTTTTTCAAAAAGCCTGCATCCTGAATGAATCATGCTGCGCTGCCATGCGGACTGCCCTTTGCCTCCCCCTCTCTTCCGTTCCTCCTCTCCTCTCTGGTCCATCTCTCCCTGCATCCCCGGCCCCTCTCCCAAGCGCAGATGTGGGCTGACAGTGGTTATTTCTCATCACGCCACGACAGTTTTATGTGTCACAAGCGCTCAATACGCATCGGGTGGAAGCGTACAGGGTCATTATGAATCCCAACACCTTGGAGGGGCAGACAAGGACCAGCCATCCCGGGACCTGCCAATACTGTCATGTTTTATACTCGTCCACTCAGAGTCTGTGCGCACGTGTGTGTGTGTGTGTCCAAGGGAAGGTTCACGGGGTTACGGCCACCAGCTAGCCAGGCCTAGCACTTTGCCCTCCGGATAGGGTCAGTGTCGTGGCCCTTGGCATAGACAGCACAAAAGGGGCAAAGCACAGTGCATAGAGACAGCACGGCCTGTGTGCTTCCTGGTGATGTCTTGGCTGACTGCATAGCTGAAATCACAGACAGATAATCCTAATGGCAAATAGCTACTGGAAGTGCTGATAAAGTAAGGGAACTACCATTATACAAGAAACTTAACAGCAACGTAAAGGCGCAACCGAACTGGTAAATTCAACTAAAACAACACTAGACAAAATTAAAGCCTTGGAAGTATATGATGCTAATTTTTGCTTTCTCTGCAAAATCCCAAGCAACCACAACAGGCTGCACCTCACAAATGAGCATTCAGTGTCTCGCAGATAGAAATGCGACTGTGTATGAAATACTTTCTAAGCTGATGCACTCTGCAAAGTATTTAGCATTACAAACAGTGTTTGCTTTTGCCTCTGTGCTTAAACCAGGACACGGACACCATTAAAATCTATAACTAAGAACGAGGATTCTTCCAGGGATGTTTGGATTGGAAAGTCAAATTGAGCGAGTAATTAGAACAATTAAGGCCTCAGCGAAGCAGTAAAATCTTTTTTATGTGGAAAAAAGCAAGGGCTACACACACTATGGGCTGTATGGGATGATGCATTTATCCATATACACAATTAATATGCCGAATGCTAAATAGAAAGAGAATGGAAGCTACTTCAGTGGAAAATGAGGGTTGTTTTAATGCTTAAATTGCTCAAGAAGGACAAAAACTGAATTTCCTGTAAACTAATTATATGGGAAAAACATCAGCAACACATTTCAAGACTTTATCTTTTCTTCAGGTAACACAAATAAACTGGATAATAAAGGTTCATTTGTACCACACAGAATCACTTTTTCTGTGTTTTTTTTTTGTTTGATAGGTAGCAACATGGACATGCTTGCACAACTGAGAGGTAAACACACACAGGGACGGACTTATATCCATGCACACATAAGGTTAAGGTAAGAATGCACACCCTAACACACACACACACACACACACACACACATACATAGACACACCTCCCATTCCACATTAAGCCCGCACTTCCCTCCCAGTAAAAGAAACGATCCATCCTCTAAGCCGTATACCCAACGGCGGCACACAAGTGCACTCAATGCCCCGATTCCAATTTGGAGCCGCTTCTGCACACAAAGAGACTCCGCTTATGATACATGTCGGCCTCGCTGACTGTGGAGATCTAATATCCACTGTGAGTCATCATCTGTGGACAGAAAAACAGCGGCCGTTTTCTTTCTATTTGGCTGCAGGTACATTGAAGTGCATTAAATTCCCATTAGGGGACCTTAGGTCTGTGTTTTCACCCGTGGTGGCTGACTAATGGGAGAACCAGGCCAGGATGAATCCGTCATGGTTTAGCTGCACCAATGGCAGCCGTACCTTGGCCCTGGCGAATGGAGCCACAATAGGGCCTCTGCTTTACTCAAAGACTGCTATTGATCGGCGAGTGGCTGGGAATCAGAGGAACGTGGAGGGAATCATAAGGCTGGCAGTTCACTCTCTGCCTTAGCTCCCCACAACTTCTCCCCTGCAGAGAGAAGGGCCCCTGCTAGCAGTCCAGGCTCCAGCCTACTTTTAATGTATTTAAATGCTCATTATTACACTTTTGATAGGTGCGTTTATTAGTGTTCTGAAATATAGAGCACTTTTAATGAGTGAAGTCAGGTTGACATTAATGCACTTAGACTACACTTACAGCGTATTAAACCCACTATGTGTAGTATCTGTATCTATCTATCATGTGATTATAGCGTCTTTCAAATGATTCTGATTTTGGAATAATTTTAGTAAAATTAGACAGTCTTTGTTCATTCAGTGACGCCAGGGAAGATAAGTGCCGCTTTTCATACTTCCACTCGCAGACGCCAATGTCAGACATTTTCAGATCCTACATATAATGACTTTAATGACTACAAATTAAATCTGTAGGGCTGTAATTCCTGAATAATTTCCTAGGAAGGGTTCTAAAAAGAACTATATATATCATTTGATATATATTATAGAAAATAGAAAAAAAAAAGTTCAATTGGTACACTTAATGAATCCAATCTAATCCAATTTATTAATTCCAATGAATTGCTAACCTGGAGAGTCTTTTGGTCAACGCATAGAAGGTCAAATGACCATGCAAAAATATGAAAATTGTCTATAGGCAAGCATACAATTCAACAAATAATGATTATAGTAATAAATGAATAAGGGATGATGAGTTTAAATTTATTTCCCCCTTTATTTGTGCCAAATAACATAGAAAACGTCCTTGGAGATTATTGTGTTGCCAAACTGTACTTCACAAAAGTACATTAAGCACATAAGAAGTACCACTGTGATGTAGTAGGAACACAACGGTTCAAGTTTTATTCATATAAACTGACTTGAAAAATATATACTTTTAAGTATGAAAAAATAAAACCTTTCCATCTGTGCTTCACGCGTCAAGCATGTAAGTCAGTTTGGCAGCAGAAGAGGGGGGCCACATGTGACAGGTAAATCTCTCATTCGTTTGCTTTAACAGTGAGCAGCCATAAACAAAATGTTTCCCCACAGATACAGGTACAAAACATATATTATTAAAAAATAGGTATTACATTAGCTAATTCACCAGCAAAATAATATCATTAGCTGCTGAGGAGTAGCAGCGCTGGGCTCTGTGGGAGCTTTTGTTTCTTCACAAGGACCAACTCACCCAATTATGCATTTTTCAAGCAGGTTGACCAAACACATAGCACAGCATGGGAAACAGTGATGTTACAGCAACACAGAACTACTCATTAGTCAGAGTGTCTCACCACAGCACGCTTTACCCACTCTGTCTGTTTCCTTTTTTTTTTAAATTCACATTATGTTTCTCGCTTTGCGCTACGTCTTGCTTAGCGCTCGTGTCCAACCTGACCCCTTCATTAATAATGAGCAAGGATGAGGTGTGGTCCTGTCTTTCTCTCGCCCCCAGAAAGTGGGGGTCCGGCACCGTTAGAGGAGCATGTGAAAAGATTAGCAAAAGGAGGGAAAAAAAATGGTGCGAGGAGGCAGAATGAGCTTCATATTCAACACGGTGTTCTTTGAAGAGGCTGGCAATTGTGCAAAAGAACATAATCAGAGGGAACAGATTTAAAAAAGACCGTAAAGAAATAGAAGATAGTAGAAGATTGGACTTTCGGCTAGAAAGCGAAAAAGTGTATGTCAAACTATTGCTTTAAAATGTAATGTAATTTAAGCAGCTGGTGCTAATACATCCAAGACCGTAAAGATGTGTAAAGTGTAAAGCAGATCACCTTATTTTAGTATCCATTTTGTATCTTGTAGGATAATGTAGCTGAATACCGACACTCAAAGTTGGTTTGCAGAGTATGACTGCCAAGGCCATGTCTCGACTCATTTCTTTGTCCAGACGGAGCGGTTGCATATCCCGTCTCCCATGTCAGAACATGGCCAGTAAGGTGCTGGTGAAAGTGACGCACACTGATACAAAAAGCAGCCTTATCTCTGCTGTCAGTTGGAGCCATTGTCCAAAGATGTACTTCACTGAGAGGCAGCATGGGTGACACAAGTTGCACAAAAGGACATTTTATTATGGGATACTATTGCTGTTTTTAGTCAATTTAAGATGTTCTACAAGGTTTCTGAAATGGGACCACATGTGAGAATGAAGTCATGAAATTTATCATTTAGTCTGCCTGATAGAAATTCAGATGGCACTTGTGTTTTTTTCCCACCAGATTTCACATATACCGAGCAGGACCAACCTGTCATAATTCATCAGATCTCATGCAAGGACTCGCTTTGAGAAGTTTCCCTTCTTCTCTCGTCTTCCTTATCACTTTAATTTTCCTCTGCGGGTTTTAAGGAGCAATTTGTCAGGAATCAAATCAGTCCAGTTTCTACTTGGAACAACAGCAAAACCTTGGGTGTTGCTAAAATATGTCCACAGCAACCTAAAAAAAGGTCTATGTTGTTTCCTGAATTTATGCAAGAGATAGCAAGCCCAAACATATATACATATACTAAAAGTTTGAGCTGTGCAGAGTCTTTGAATCCTCAGTATTCGTAGATTGATGTTAGGCGGAAAAGAAAATAATGTCTTTGTAGAACACACTCAGTGAATTCTGATTATTTGTCTTTAACTCAGACTTTACACATTGAGGCTTCCAGACAGGATAATAATCCATATCTGTGGTTAGCTCAAAACCCGACGTATTTGCCAAGAAGGACAAAAACAAAACCTCAGGTTGTTGCCGGATAGGAAACTTGAATTTTTTAAGATGTCTCTATTGGATGTGGAGTCTGGAACAAAATGCTGCCAGAACACAGACACACACAGACAAAGTGCTCACAATAACAAATATCTACAGATTGACAGACACAGACACACAAAGCATCTTTCTCAAGGTCTAATCTGCTTTTGGAGAGTCCTGATGCAGGCTACTTTGACTCTATAGCTATCACCATCCCTGCTTATTTAATTGAGGACATTTTAGGCCCATTTTCCCAAGCTTTCAAAGACTTTATTTCTTCTTTCAAAAACTTCTTTCATGTGAGGCTCACAGATGCTTCGCTGACTTAAACCCACAATGCTTTAGAGCTCAACAATAAAGTCCAGCACAACAGAACCACCCTCCTCTATAACTGCTCTCAAACCCAATACTCAGGTCACAATGCTGCAATATTTCCCAAAGTCAACACCCTGAATCCTGCAGATGTTTTGATATGTCCTTTAAGTTATTCCGAAACAGCCGCAGCCACAGTTGAAAGGATAAAAAACAGACTGCTCTTAAACTGCACTTAAAACAGCTGAAAATGACATTTTGAGCTAAAAATGCTGCATAAAGGCTGCATGGAGTCAACTGGCAATTCCAGACTGGATGGCAAGAGTATGTGGTACACAATCAGATCCTGAGACATGCAAGAGGGGAAAATGAGAAGCTTTCAGAGAGTAGATCTTACATAATGCACCTGAGACAAAATATGTCATGATTCTTGCACCTACAACAGTCATGATATCCTGGAGAAAACTGAGGCATAACAATAGAAAGATAACGCAATAACTGATTTGACTGGAAATTGCACCACAATTATTTTTACCTTTGTGGTGCTTAAAACATTGAGTTTCTGTTAAAATTGTGTCATAAACAACAATTGGTGACCAAGTTACTTGTAAATGTAATCAATTTCTCATTACACGTTAAAACAAGAATTATTACATTTCTGTTCTTACTGTACTTACTTCTGAGGCAATAGCGGTATTGTTGCATTACATTAGCTATATTATACATTATAGAATTACATTTTATTGTGTTTTTGTTATTTTTCAACAACAAAAACAAAGTTTTGTTAACAAAAACAAGATGTAAAGTATCCATGCAGCCGCTGATGGATGCCTATAGTTACACACACATACACTAGAGACACACATTTACAGCATCGCCCACCACCACCCACCTACCACACATACAGTGAATAAAAAATCAACCACTTGTCTACCTGAGCATGCCGAGGCACTCAATTAATTTCTCTTTCAGGGATTCAACTCGATTCGAAGCATGTTGACAATGACTGTCATCTTCTGTTGAATTAAAGCATGATTTAAAATGACCCCCGCCCTTCCCTGCCTGGTCATCCCTGAGATAGAAACACCATACTATCTCTTCTGTAAAACTACTAAAGGCTTCATTGTGTTTCTCTGACAATCAATGAGCAGGGGTATCAACTGTCTGTAATTTTGTCTCATGTATTCAGTCCATCTCTTTTGTGTATCTACGTTCTTTTCAAAAGAATGTTAATGGGACTTGTAATTGTACGTTTGGCAGTTATTATAACAAAACCGCTCTCATTGTGTGCATTCTTCTGTGAAGAGCAATGCAATTAGGTACATTAAAAGAGAAAAAAAGCTCTTGTGTTAATGATGCCAATGCATAACTCTAAAGGAAAACTAGCATTTGGTATGTTTAGGCCAAATTCCAAATTAGTAAAAGTGGTAAAAGTAGGTTTGTAAGATATGTATTTGCATAATAATAAAAGAATGCAAGTGTTGTTATGGAGGCCCAAAGTGTTCAATATTAAATAAATAAACAATCAAAACTCAACTCATTATTGTGAAATGTTATTTCATCACTTTTATTTTCATCCAGCAAACTCTATTATTATGAAAATAGTAAGTTGAGTTTTAATAATTTTCCTCAATTATTTAACAAATTGATCATATCTATTCATACAGTTATTTATTTCAGAAAGACTTACTTCCATACACTGGAAACATTGTTCTTTTCTGGTTAACTCCATCAGTGTTAATTGTGAAATAACTTTAACTTTCCGCCCTCTGCTACAAAATTATTTTACTGCGGATTTTCACTAACATGCTGATCTCAAGTACCAGGAGATTACAACTCACTCAGTAACTTTTCATTTATTTCTTTCACCCCAAAAGTGTTTCTTTCAGACTGAAAGGCAGGCACTGCTGTGTCTTTTTGTTTCTCTCTTTCTGATGGGCCTCCCTCTTCGTGATTGCACTCAATAATGGCTGGTTAGCGGGCAGGTTTGGGGCCCGTGGTGGGTCGTGATTATCACATCTCACGCTGGGTCTGCTGATGGCGGGAGAACCCCTCCTCCCAAGAATCCTTGTCACCTTGCTCGTTCACAGCCTACCGCCGCGTGCTACCCGCGCCGCCGTAATCCCAGCTGCGGCTCCACACTGATTATCCCACGCTGAGTCACTGGTGGTGGGGCCACCATCCCGCTGGCTGCGGCCTTGGCGTCGGGCAGAGAGGACAGTGCAAGGAATAGCTCTACCTGGTTACGTTTTTGTGCTCACGTTGAGTGTTTTGAAGCAGGGGTGTGCTTCTGAGGCTCTGTCCCTGATTAGACTCGGAGCTGGCTTCCATGTCGGGAAAGTTGTTTGGTCTGGCTTGCAGACACGGCCTCACACGGGAAGGAGATATGGTGTTCAGCACCAATCAGAGGAAGGTTAAAGGAGACGGGCGTGATGTTTGGAGTGGGCACAAAGGAGGACAATTCAGAAAATGGCAAATAGGAGTTTAACGTGTGCTCCACGTGAAGTATGGAAAATTGCAGGCTCAAAATTCTTCCCCAGTTCATCCAAATTCAAGCATTGACAATGAATTGTGTCCTCAGCAAGACCCCATTTATGGCAATTCAAAGCATGAAACTACTCTTTATAATAATCAAATATTCTAGACATGACCAAATGAGAAGATTACTTAAAATTTGGATGCCTCTCCACACAGTTGATGCCACAGAAAAATGAGAAATGAGTCATGAAATTATGAAAAGACTCTTGTATTGTTTGCCCATGATTCACTGGTGTTTGCTTTGGGCTGTCATGGTGCTCATCTTCATGTCCATCCTTTTTTGGAGCTAATAGATTGCCAGCATGTACTTTATGATATGAATGGGGTTTTAATCACAATAAAACAATATGGTTTTTGGGGTAAAAAGCAAGAGGGGCAATTGGGAAATGTGTCCAAAACAGATACAAATGAAGGATTTTATTTGAGGCTCAAAGTGCCCTACACACCACCTATCTACTAAGAAGCCCTTAATATTCAATATCCTTGAGTATGGCCAAAGGCTCCAGTATACTTAGTGTCTCAGGGGCCGTATACCGTGAACCTACAGTGATCCTCATCCTGTTTGTCTCTTCTTTCTCAATCCACCCTCCCTTTACCTTCCTGCATCCTTTTAGTCATCCTCTCATCCCTCTTTGCATCCCTTCTATCACTCTTTCATTTAGCACTGTGCATACTAATCCACTCTCTCCTTTCTTCAGGTACTGACTGAGTCCTTTTCCACCCTATTCATCTGTCCCAGGAAAGCTTAACCCGACAACCTCCTCTTCCAATATCCATCCACCGCTGATAAGTGTATCGCAAGTGTTGGTGTGTATCAAAGCCTGATATATCTTTTTCCTCTATGCCATACAAAATTGAGCCACACTGCTGCACTGGCTGACATGTTCCTTCATTACCGTTGCCACTGTAGTTTCTTTTGAGTCGATCCCACAAACACCATCCTGCAGCTGTAAATACTCACCATTACGCTAATGTGTATTATTTCGCAACTGGAAATAGTCCCCAACAAATGCACTATTTACTCCTGTTTGAGGAACGTTTGCTTAAAACTACAGTGCCCAGCTGTTTGAGGAAATTTCTCAGCCTTTTATAAAAATGAAACTTTTTATTTGCGAGACAAGATTTCTTCAGTAGGAATGAATAGGCTATTTTGCCAGCAAGCATCAAATAATTTTTCACTTTTTCTGCATGGTACTACCTCAATTCTAAACAGTCCACACTATTAAAGTTTCAAAAGCAACTTCACACTTTAACAAAAGCTTTGCCAAGCTCTGAACTATGTGGCCATTCTGCAATTAAGATACTTCTTTCTTTTGCTCTCAAGTTTCTCTTCCCGTGAGCTAAGAAGTGTAACTGCCTGAATTTCATTTGGGCAAAGAGCATAAATCTACAACCTATGGCTGACAAAATGCTGTTTTTCAATAAAAGTCGTATCTAGTGCAGCTGTAAAGAGAAAAAGACAAAAAAAGAAAACAAATAAAGTGAGTTAATTCAGTCAGTCGGAGCCGTAGGCAGTGGGTTTCTCCCTGCAGCTGTGACACCAGTATTAGGCAGACAGAGTGGAGGCTTGCCGCCCCACTGGGCCCATATGACAGGGCTCTAACTCCTCCATCCCATTCCAGGCAGGCCCTACTGTTAGGCAGCCTAATTGAATCCCAGCACAGAAAGCACAAGGCCCTATACATTAGAGTTTTGTCAGCAAGACCTGGGATAGTGGCTGAACCGCTTCGCTGCTTCATAATAGGGGCTGTTACCTATACCAGCCACATACAGTATAGATGTGTGTGCATGCATGTGTGGAAGGTGCACACGAGCAGCGGCAAGACTTATTAATGCCCCCACATGGAGTACAGTGAAAAACATGCTTGCTGTACACATGGACACACACACCATTTTCCTCTCCTTTTATTCCATCTTCATTGCTTTTCTTTTTTTTCTCCGCATCCACTCTATTGCATCTCGTCTCTATTTCACCTTATTGCTCTCTCTCTCTGCGTGTTCTCGGCCACACACAAACACACAAAACACACACAGAGAGCACGGCACCGTTTTGATTCTATGGAAAGGGTTACATCTTATTTTATCCTCTATTACTCTTTTCAAAGGAAGGTCCAATGATTGTTGCTTAGGCGCAGACGCCTGCGGGGTGATTTCACTTCAAAACCTGTGGAAGCGGCATTTTCTAGACTCACACCAAGGGGTCTGAGGGGTATTTTAGAGTGCAGAGGCATGTATTTAAATTAGACATGGCTTTTAATTATTTTGTCGCAGTGTAATTTCCTAGCTGAGGGCAGTCAATTCCTTGCTGAGGCTGCATTTTCATAATTCCCCAGCATCTCCAAGACGGCACAGTTTCAAAGTCCTCCGATGATACACCGCATAATATTAATTGAAACTGAAATGTCAGCTTTAAAGGTCCCACCTGTGTTCTGCTGTGATGTACAGCACAGTCACCTTTTCCCATTAGAAAAAGCAACACTTTAAATCCAAATAACGTTCAAATTAAATCATAAACAGCCAATAAACATAAAAGGAGATGGCTCCGGGCGAAAACAGTCTACAGATAGATTCAAATCAAAATGTAAAGAGGTCAGCCAGTGGTTGTATTATGCACAGTGATTGTATTATTGTGCTGCTTTTAAGGTAGCCTAAAGGTATTTCCTACCCCCCGTCCTCAGGGAGCTAAAGAGAAGCATGTGTTCGTTATAGGGGTCTGAATAGAGAAAGTGGAAGCCCCAGAGCCCCCCTTAATCCTCCTCTATTGATTTCAGATGCTCTTCTACTTATCTTTCCTCCCCAGTTAAGGAAAAGACATTATTAGTCATGCTCACAAGCAATGACTCCAAATTAAGACAGCTTGAAAAATAAAATGCGGAAGCGGGTCAGAAAAAGTCGATGGTGCTGGATGTCTTTCTCAAGAGGTCGATGGCTTACACAATTTTACAGCAACTGGAATTTTACTTTAAAAAAATCTTGACATAAGGGCTGCTAAAGGTTTGGAGCATGAACAACTTAAGGCTGTTTAAGTTTCTGGCTGGTTAAATCATGCACCCCCTTCAAGTGGCTCAAATATAGGACATCCATTTTTCAGAGCCATATATTTTTTGGCCAGGTTTAAGCCTTCACCTCATCATTTTCTGTTAATCACAAGCCTGACTGAGCATGCTGGCAGTAAACTACAGCTTTAAAATGGGGTAGAGATGCTGGCTAATGGGGCCTATACATAGACGGAAGGTAAAAATGACCAAAAAGAAAGACACTCGCTTGAAGTTGCAAGACATCTATTGAAAAACAAACAGTGTACATTCAGCATATTTTATGTTATCATGCCACAAGTCCTGTTATTCTGCTTTTATAAAATAAAAGTTTCAAATCTGTTTCATTTTACCTCCTCTATGGAGTCAATCGATGGATCAAAGACTCTCCAATTAACACCATCCTGACTAAGCAAGATTGTTTAATATCTTAAATATTGAATATGAGAACATATTACATGTGTGTGCTTCTATGTGTGTTGTACTTTCTGTTCCCCAGTACAGAAAACCAACTGAGGTTTTTTTTCAACAGTGAGACTAAAGTATCAGCTAGCAGACTTAAACAGAGCGAGCAGTTTCTACTCTCTCACCATTCTGCTGACAAAAGGGAATATCTGCTAATGCCTTCTCCTCCCACAGTCCTCTAATCTAGTGTAGAATGTAATCTAGGGATGTGTGTTGAAACAGATCAATTTGACTGAGAGATTTCACCTTCTGATAGGATCAATAGACTGTGTGGACTTTGAGCTGCATTTTAATGCGAGTCCGTTTTGACTGCCGTCAGTTGTGCTCCCTGCGATAGCTTGGTTCATGAGCAGAAGGTAATCATCCAAATAATGGATTTCCTAAGGCAAAGAGAGACTTGAAGAAATGTGTATGTTTTAAGTCTATCTAGAGTCCACCTTTTTTCCACATGATATCCCTTCTGAATTCACTATCTCATCAGAATCCACCTTTTACAACGATTTAAACGATGGGGAGCCTTGAAGGAGTGATAAAAAAAGAGAAGAGAAGAGGAAATTGTTTGAAATTGCATCAGTGCAGAAGCAAGAGTAAAATGATATAGGTGAGAAAAACAATAACATAATACAATAAACCTAATTGTGTTTATATACTGTTATGATTCTTAAAAAAAAGGCTCAGGGGAAGTTTAAGAAAGATTACGTTACATAAATGTATGGATGTTTCATGTCTTGTCACTAAGGGGCAATCTTCAAAGTTCTTATTTACTTTATAGGCATAATTTGGTGCTACGTGGTCAATCCTTAGCCCCATCATAGGTCTAGCTTTAATGAACTAGATACAACTGGATAAATCCCTGTAACATATGATGATAGTGCGTAGTAAAATACATTAAAATGAAAATGTCACAATACAGTGTCGGCCATTTTTGCTCCTCATCACTAGGATGTATTCCAACACCTAGCCAGTCACTCTTTATGACAGATGTCTGATTAACTTTTAGAACAATGAAGTTCTACTGGCTCATATGGAAGCCCGTTTTTGCCAAGAAAAGGAAAAAAAAAAGTTAAGAGTGAAATGTTGAGAAATATGAATGACTGAAGTAAAAATGTCCACGGTGTATTCAAATTATAAGTTCAGATTTTAAGTATTTATACAAAATGTCATGACAATACTTGTTGAGATATTGCAGTCGGAAGCAAAGTGGTGGAAAAAAGATTAAATGTTAGGAATGAAAAAAAAATACTCCTAGTAAGTCTGATTTTAAATGTTCACTTACTCAGTATCTCATCATTGTGACTTACAATTTTATCATTTTTATCCTAAATTTTCTTTATTGTTTTTTTTTCTTCTTTCTCCGGTTGGAAGTGGGCTTCCATAGGCTTGCTATATAGAACATACGCAGCAGCATAATTAGACTATTAAGACTACAGCCTATACAGCAATATACAAGTCATGCCAGTCTTCATTCAGATAGTGCCAACACTGAAAAGATTCTTATGGACATACAGCTGTATTTTCTGCTTTCCTCCATTGTTTCTGTTGCTGTGACTTCTCTACACGGGCCACCAGCCTCACTCTGATAGCCACAATCAAGCTCACTAATAGAAACGCCAACAACAAATAGTGTAGACCCCCAAATGCCCTGAAGATAAGTGAAAAGAGAGGAAGATAAAGAAAGTCGGTGAAAGTCAGTCGTGGAGAGAGGCTCAACTGGCACCGAGTCTCTGTGGGCTTCCACAGGAGGATATGAGGAAAGGTGAAGAGCCGCTCTGATCATGTTTAATTCCTGTTTTTATTGGCCCTGCCACTGAAGGAAGCCTTTGTTACACACAGGCTGAGAATCATCACATGGGGAGAGAAAGGCTGTGCACACAACAGACAGGGACAGTAAATGAGAAATACTACAAGACAGGCTCAGCTGCAGTCACTCTCTCCTCATCTCTACCCCCCTCAGTTCTTCTCTCTGTTTACCACTGCTACTTTAGCAATTTAAATCAACTTTACACATTCACATTGTACTCGGGTGGACAAAGCAACAGGCCTGCATTGAAGTTTTTTGGTTTGATTAAACTTGATGACTATTTTTATGGTCAAAGTTTTAGCGGGAGGAACATTCAAGCTTACAGAATATTTGCAAGTAGATGTTTTTCATGGCAGACGTTTCGACACGTCAAAGCAGGATGAGTACAGGTGAAACAAACTGAAACAAATTTCATTAATGATCGCTCAGTTCCATTAGGTGTCCTTTGACATTTGTAACGATGCTAATAACTACAAACACAGCCTTGGAACAGAGCCTTTCTCAACAGTATGTTGTGTGGCTGGCTTTGTATCGTTGTTTATTCAATATTTATGTTTTCAGCGGCCTTTTAACGAACACCATTTCCCATAAGCCCTAGATGTTCATGGACTAAATGTCACGGCTCGATAGAGGAGGCTCCATGAGCAAGTCCATGAGCAAGCTGAAGGGTCACTGCTAGCTCAGACATGTCTGCAGCAGCACAGAGAGGACTAAGGTTTCAATTTCTAACAGTACGTGCTGTAGTGGATGCCACTTTGTATAAGAATATGGAAAATAAACCCCAGGAACACTGCAACGACATGCCAAAATGTCTGCTGTGAAAAAGGAAAAGGTGCATTCTGGCTCACTGGGACACTTAATTAAACTGAGCCATCATTAGCAAAAATTTGTTTCACCTGTGCTTTTCCTGCTACAGTATGACAAGGTAAAATGTCTCTCTTGAAAAAGGTCTATTTTCTACAAGTCACAAGTACTTTACATTACTGTTGAGCATTTTCCAAATCACTGCTTTTGAAACCGTCAAATTTGTTTTCAGTACTTCCCTGGTGGCAACAGGTTTCTGAGGTATGATTTGCATATTGCATGAAAATCGACTCGTGGAGATCTGAAACTTGTCTGTTTGTATTGTTGTCAAAGGTCCAGCATGATAATGCAGTGTCTGCTTTTCAAATCAGTCTGCACTTGCAGCAGCTTTAATATTATTACTTACAGTATCTCTCTCTCAAGTAAGTTTTAAGACTCTGAAAATTGATTTTAGAGGGATGAATGCAAACCAGCAGCTGCTTGGAAGGCAGGAAAACCAGAAATACACAATCTAAATATCTAAATATCTTGCTTTGGAAATGGTCACTAGTAAAGGAAAGTATGTGATTTGGAGTAAAAGGATTAAAATATGCAAAACATTGGTATGTTCTTTTCAATCTAGTGTCTGTGTCAGTGCTGGTGAAATTTACATATGGACAAATAAATGTCACCTTAGCAGTTGTGGAACATCTCTGTTTCACATTGTTATGAAAATGCATACATATAAAGTTGCCTTGCCTAGATGTTCAGATGTTTTGTCAAATCTCTTTTTCCCACATCAAGAACAAACCTTCAAACTCAACTTTTAAGCCAAGGTTAATGACCTTAAAGTGTCCTTAGAGTGCTGCACTACACTGAAGCGTATACAACTGATGCACCAGCTAAAACAGTGTGGGGTTCAACAAATTCTGATTCACTCTGTAAGGTGTTGTCAACCCGCCTGAACAAACAAAGTAAACACCACACCTTTCTCTCCTTTCCCGCATACACTGTGGTTATCTCTCCCTCCTCACCAGTCCGGTCACGACTCCCCACCCTCCCTCTCCTCCAGCCTTGGGCTCACATTGTGTATTCATTACCATTAAAGAGTCCCCTGCTTGTCTCGCCATTAGGCCGCATTACTCCGCTCTACGCTTTCTGACATTGGTCACGCTCTGATCGGTAATCTGGTCGGCACTGATGCAGGATTTCCTTGCGGGGGCTCTCCTCAAGTTGGCTGGGAGGTAAGACGGACACACACTCACATAAACCACACACACACACACACACACACACACACACACACACTCACAGATTACATTCTATGCCTCATAGAGTGTCCGGAACCAATGGCTGCTGCTTCTGATGACTTGCCTACCGTGGCTGAGACCAATCAGAGCAGACCAGATTTGCTCCCAATTCTGGGCTGGGGGGTTTGGGGTGTGCATGGGGCAACACAGTGGTGAATACAGAATTGCTGTGCTGCACTTATGATGAAGAGGTTAGAGTACAAACAAACAACTCGAGCAAAAACCACAACCAAACCAAAAAAGTATTCACGATAAACCGATCTCCTCACGGCTCAATCAAGAAACTTCCCGTGTGCCGACGTATTCACTGTCCAATAGCAGCATTATCTCCTTCGTCATCCCATTACAGTGTATGCGACTAGGTGTTGCGTACCAATTCATTATGAGAGCCATGAGCTGACATTTCCCCCTCCAGAATGGATCATTTATTTGGAGCACCTTGATGGCAGCAGCAGCCGTTAAAACCGGCGAGCCAATTCACAGACGGAGAGCAAGTTATTGTGACAGCCAGCCGCCTAATTGTTCATTTGAGGTAATCACCCGACAAGTCAGAGCAATTTCGAGCACAATGCCAGAGACTAATGGAGGTGGACGTGCTCGCTTGATGAGATCAAAATCACAGGGCCGCCTGCCTGCTGAGTGCCAGGGGCCCCTAAGAGGGCATCTTCCTTGATACTCAGGAAATTATCCGCACCTCTGTGGCATGACTGAGTACTCACTAGGGAGGTATTAGCAGGGAAAGTGTAGGATAGTGATAATATTAGTTTAATCTTTTTTTTTTTTCAAAACTGCAGGGGAAGAAAAGAATAAAGCCAGCGATGGAGAAGGGAGAAGCATATTGTTCTTTTATCTCGGAGGAAAATCCACTCAAGAGGAGCAGAATAATGTAGGCTGCTGCTCAATTGAGGCTGAACATTTATTTTCACTCCCCAATCAAGATGGCAGCATAAGATGCATACCTCCGTCTTAGCATGCAGAAAGACACTCTTGCCACTGCTCTCTCTCTCTCTCTCTCTCTCTCTCTCTCTCTCTGTCTGTGTGTGTTGGTGTGTGTGTGTTTGTGTTGCATGAGATGGATGGCCGTACAGTGGCAGGGCGTTCTCGGTTTAATTGTGATGTCAGTGCATGTCTGTGGCAACCCCAGCGGTGAGCAGTGACAGGCAGGAGTGTTTAGATGTGTGTCTATGTGTGTGTGTGTGTGTGTGTGTACATCTTTGTCTGTAGTGTATGAGAGGAGACCACAGAGGGGCTCTGACATGATGTTGCTGGGGGGGGGGGATTTTCAGCTCCGTCCCAGGCCTCAAGCGGACTCTCAGGAGACCAGTTCAAGGAGTTGGCTCGAGCTGCTGGCTGATCCGGGGAGTGGATGAGTCAGACAAGTGGCAGACTTCCTCAACAACTCGGTGGAAGTGTCGAGACAGGGAAAACAAACCTCCTTGGTGTGTGTTTTTGTGTCTTCTAGTACCTGGAAAAACACGATACACACCTCATATTTCCTAGCTTACTCCAAGTGGCTACATCATTATCTCACAGCGTCAAGCCTCTTCAGCAAACAGTCAAAAACACCTCCAACATACCAGAATATTTGTCTGCACTATTTTGCTTTTTGACTTCGGATCTGATTGACGGACAAAGCCTCCGCACTCAACACTTCCTATCATTACTAATTTTACTGCTACTTTCCCCCCTATATAGCTAAGAATGACACATATCCTGGATGCAGCGTTTGGATTATGAGTCACACATGGAGACTGGAGACCACCTGCAGTTCCTCAGGATGGTCAGAGGGTGGTGCTGTTGGACCTGAACTTCCCAAACCACCCCACCGTTCTTCAGACACAAACTGATAATGCATATTGCATTACATTCAGGCAGGACAGATTTAACTGTGAGTCAAGCAGAAGCATGTGGCGAAATCATTATTTACTCTCAGGCTTATTGGGAAGGAAACATTGTATACATTTAAGAAAATGTTTTGGCAGGATGTGTTTGACTAATTTAGTCTGAGCCAATCAGATCACGTCGGTGAGACTGTAACTACTTTCCAGATAGGATTTTAAAATCTTCTAATGTTCTCTCTGTTATTAAAAGTCAGTTATTTGCAGCTATGATCCTTCCAGAGAAGCATATTCTATCATGTGCATCTCCCTCCCTTCTTGCTATTCTGCTCAGGTTTGGAAATCCAGTAGTCATGTTATTTGTAAGAGAGTGAGAGTCAGTCAGTCTGTCTCAGGAGCCAGAGTTTGCAGTGAACATAGTGTGGAGTTCTTCAGGGGGAATATGTAATAAGGAACATAGCTGCAGCTTCTCTCGCTTTCTGGGGACTAAGTTGTTCTAGACACACAGATAAACAGGCAGGCTGACTGGACTGGACGGAAATAGAGCTGACCAACTGTGCTCATCCTATGCCAATTTAAGAATATGAACATGAAAACGGCAGACGATACCAGATGTGCAGAAGGGAAATATATTTTGATTCCTGCCAGACAGCAAATGGAATCATCACATCTTTCATGCAAAAAGGGAAGAAACATGACACAAGACAGAATATTACTGTCGAGTATACTTGCAACATTGTTAAAGTCAAACAAAGTGAGCTTTTGTGCTGCAAGAATGAAACACGAGTTTGTTTTAATGCAATCACAATGAACTGCAGAAAAACATGGAATCTGTTCAAACAGCATCCAAGAACTACTTGCAGCTTTTTTTTTGTTGTTCATGGTCTTTCAGAGAGCTACCAGAGAGGTCATTTAAATACAAAAGAACTGCAATGACCGTACTGCTGATGATGCAGCTGCGCCTTAGCAGAAGTGTCTGTTTCTATTTCATTCCAATTCAAAATCTTGAAGAGATCTTGGAGATTGCTCCAAAAGGGCCAACAGACTGTAATGTGATTTGTATAAAAAGGCCAAACATAAGAGGCTGAGATGCGGCCAGCAACGAAGTTAGAGCGTGCCGGCAAAGGTTATTCTACTGTGAAGTGGTCGCCTCAATCCATTTATCGCCACCACAATCCAGACACTGTGACAGAGTGAGGTGTTTGAAAATCCCTCGTGAACGACTGTGTCTTCTATATGGATTTGTTTTGGTGTGTGGCGACAAAGAGTGTTTACACACAGTTGGTTTAGCTCAAGGTAGTTTCATTTCCCGAATCAATGACTCGTTTTCGGGGATCTTCACCACAAGGCTGAGTGATAATCGTCCACTGGTGGTGGTTTTTGCACTCGCAGCAACAACCCGGGTGACAAACTGGGCTCCTCGAAAAGGAAATGACACAGGAAATGCTTGGTCTGAGTCTGACCGGTGGATCCTCGTGTTTCAGACATCCTTATTGCCAGCCTGATCCTACTAATGAATTCTGCCTCACAGTGCTTGTGCCCAGAGTGGCAGCATGGCACTGGTCACTGAGTGGGCTCAGGGGACAGTGAGGGTGTGAGATGCCATCTGTTGTGCCACTGTGCTCTCCGTTTCCCTTCGCTCAAATTCAACAGGAGAGAAAAGCAACAATGAAAGATCCTGTCAAGGTGCTAAACATGATGGTTTAGACCTCCTCTGCCTTCTGGAGTTGAAAACTTTTAGCATAAATTACAGCTGTCACTCCCACTACACTTCGTTTTGCGCAGGATCAATATGAGCTGTGGACATCCAGTGATTTGTAATAATTGCAGAGGCCGCTGGCGATTTTAATTTTGACTCAGCCTGTCATGTTGGTTGTTTGTAAAGCCTCCAGCACAAATTACCTGTTTGTGCATTCTTGTGAAGACAGAAGTCTCCCTAAAATATTAATCCTGCGCGAATCACGCTGTATTTTGTTTTTGGTAATTCCTTTCTCATCCTCTAAAGAAACAAATTTCATCTCCCTCCTGTCATGACAAATATAACTCATAGTGACATTTTTAAGGTAACTTTTTGAATGTATTTTTGATGAAAACCTCAACTTTACTCTTCTAAATCAGAAACTGAGAGACTATCTTAGGATATACAAACATAAAATGTGCTGGTGATTTGAGTAAACTGCATCACTTTCTATTTATGGATGTTACAAAATGAATGGGTTAGGAGGTAACTTATTAGTATCATGAATCAACAGGGACAACTGACTATTTAGCATTGGGCTAGGGTTAAGGTATGAGTGAATGTGTTAGATCTTATAGCTGGTATAACTTTTTAAAAAAAGTTATAATCCTTAAGATTTTCATGAAATTAAACCCTGTTTTTGATATTATTTATGGTTAGCATTTTTTGTGCAGCAATAGTTTTTGTTAGTTTCAGTGGATGGAAATTGCCTACCTAATGCACGTGGGATTCACAGGAAAGGATGCCACTTGTAATCTAGCATAATATTATCTGACTGATAACAGCCTTACTGTTCTCTTTATACTGTATTTAGTTGGGGTGGCTTTTACTGTAAAGAAACCACAGGAGCATGAAATCAGATCTGATTGCTCATGGCATGCTGCAAAAAGGCCAATTATTGATTGATTATTGTCTTATTTATTAAAACACCATCAGTTGGTTTGGCTTGGTTGCCCTATACACAGATCAGTTGTTCTTCTGTACAAAGTAGCTGCACAAGGAGTGTTTGTTTAAAAATAATAAACTGTTAAAATGTCTATCTGTGTATTAAAAAAAAACACAGAAACTGGCACGTTACGCTGTGTTTGGAGACTTTACCACACTGCTCTTGAAAAACACTACTGGTTTGTCATGGCTTGCTGGGCTGCACCCGTCCTGGCTGACAGTGCCAATAAAGTCCATTCAAAACAGAGCCAGCACACTTGAAGTGAACTATTTCACACCGTGTTTGTTTTTTCACGCGTCAAAACTGAGCAGAAGTCCAGTATTATCACACTTTGTTAGATGGGGAATTTTCCAAGTTTTTGTTTCAGTGATGTTAGTAAATGGCTTCCACTTGACTTTCCATCATTAAAATCCAGACTAAGAGTTAACAGCTCTGTGAGGCTATACTGCTCATTGTAAAGAAAAACAAACTGTTAGATAGATGAACCAAAGTATTGGACAGATTTCACAAAGACCATGAATGTCTGCACCAAATTGCATTGTAATCTATTCAACAGTTGACGAGACGTTTCACTCTGGTACCACAAATGTGAACCTGCTGGTGGCACTAGAGGAAAAGTCAGGGGATCACCAAAGTCATTAGGATTCGTCCTCTCATAGGATATTTCAGTGTGGATCAAAGTGGTCGACCGACCGACCGACCGTGCTAGATCCACGTCGCTAGCAGACTTCCCATTACTGCAGAAAGCAAGCTTTTAAATCCTACTTTGCTTTTGTGACTAGAGCTTAAACCAAAGCAGACTTTTTCTCTGCATGACTCAAAGAAAATTCTCAAGACAAATGGATCTGCATCCAGTGAAACTGTGACATCCTACTGACAGAGTCCATCATTAAAAGCAACCATTTTCTTGTTCACTTAAGTCAGCGTATCCAGACAGGTTCTGAATCTTGCCAATTACTGTAAAACTCCAAAAACGGCGAGGGGGGCATTTAGCATTCCTCAACAACAATCGCAGAATGCAATGTGCCTGAGGATATATACAAAAAAATATCTTATCCTTCATCATGAAACTCTAATCATACAATTATACAATTATTAACTTTACTCCCTGGGTTTAAATTAACATTTGCACACAAGGTACAAGCCCTTATGAAATAAGTAAACAAACAGACCAAATCAACTCCTCTCTCTCTCTTTACTGTAATGTTTCTATTCATCTAACATCCTGTTACTGTTCGTTTCTCATTCACACAGAAAATACACCACTGTTGTACAGCTCTTTGTGTGATCTTTGTTCCTTATTTCTCTGCAGCTTTGCAATGCACAAAACAGACAAGCATTTCCGCCTTCCTGTGTCTCTCTCTGGCTTTTGCTGGGGAATTGAAGCTTATTGTGTAGCAATCCAATTATGAAGCAGGGCTCTGTTACAAGGTTGCCATGACAGAATCAATGAAAACAATATAGGAGAGTCCCATTTTATACATGTGTTACTGGGAAAGGGCCAAGGACCTTATTTTGAAGGAAAATGTCAGCATTCCAAAGCAAGTCAACAACAAATGGTGTGAGGGGGATTCAAAGTGAAGCCGGAAGTCAATTATTTGCAGAGTTAAAGAAGCAAGAATAGGTAAAGTAATGCAGAAAAAGAGTTCATACCGTAGGGAAGTTCTCCAACAACTGCAAGTTATAATATATCTTTGAAAAATATTGTCTTAATTTAGCAAATTGGCTCCGTTACGCAGAAGAAATAAGCAGTCAAGCATCATTTTTACAGTCATCACCATCATTCATGTCATGAGTAAATGAGACATCTTGCAAAGAATTTGGCAACACTTGCTATAGCAAATATATACAACCCAGTAACTGAGGTTACCACAACAAAGTCGATGGATTCTTCAGTTATAATGCCCACACATTAATCATAATGCAAATTGTCCTGCGCAATCCATTCCACTTATTTCACCACCTTATTTCGATAATTACAAGAGATACACCTGTTTCTGTGCCATCATCATGGAACCTGTAAGTGTTGCACGAGGCGGGTCGCGGCAGCCTCGCTGAACTTCAGGCTGGTGTGGAGGAGGATGAAGGCTCGCTTCCTCGCCTCTCTCAGCGAGAGAGCAAAGGCCTCACCCAACCCACATCTGTAGAGGGAGACGAGGGGAGAGGGAAGCGAGGCTGAAGCGAGCCACCCACACGGCGATTGGAGATGGCAGAGGGGGCACCAGACACGCTACTCCAAAACGTTTGTGGGGGCTATTTGTTTCACAATCAGATACTATTTTCAGAGAGATGGAAGAGCATGATTTGCAGAGATTACACCTGGTTCTTGTTTCCTTCCAATAATGATTATACAAAAGTGTGATTGACGGTCAACATTATACCTTTTGATGCATCAAGACTCTTCTATTCTTTTAAAGCTGGAAACTGCTGCTGATCAGTAATGCTCAGATATACCTATGAAAGTAACTTTGTCTCCTTACAATGAAAGATGCTTCAGAATAATCAGAGTAATTTATTCGAATGGGTTCGCTCATTTCCTGTCACCTTTCTACTGTCCACTGTTGAATAAAGGCACAAAATACACTCCTAAAAAGTTACCTCATCTGCATCAGAGAATTTTAAAATAAAAGTGTTTGCCCTTCCTTCATCATCACCGCTAAGATGCCCTTAATCAATGCATGTATCGCCCAACTGCTTCTGTGGAGCTGCTCAGAGGACAACACATGATTGTGGTTTTACTGGGCAGCTTCCAGCAACTTCCAGGTGTGACTGCAAGGAACTGTGTGAATGTGGAGCACATTAGTTCCTGAAAAAGAGAGCATTGCTCTCAGTGAAACTAGCCGAAAGGTTAAAAAAGAGGTCTAAGTCCGGTTTGTGTTCTTCCGGTACAAAAGAACAACTGTAATTGACTGACCATGAGCTAGCCTGGTTCTACTGCCCCAACCTTCCTCCTCCTTCCTGCTTCTTATCTCCTAGGAGTGTTTACTGGTGGTAATTAGGCCATTAATCAAGTTAATGGAACTTCCCTGAATGGGCTAACTGTACTCTCTCCCACAGAGCCGTCTCACTTCGCCCTGGGACTCCCCCTGAGGGTGAGACTTCCTGGTTCACGGCCGGGAAGCGCTGGGCTGGCCCGTCCATCTGTCAAAGCCACATCCTCAGCCTCCGACTCTGACATCCACATATGTGTGCACCACGGGAAGGTTACGTATGAGATGTAACCACTGTCAGCATGGTCTGCTGCACTGCTATAGACTGCTGAAGTGATACCAGCTTTGATGACAGAATGGCTGTGAGGGTTGTGGCCTTGGCGTAATGCCGTGCCATATAGCAGACCTGAGGAAAAACTGCAGTCGGATGTTTTTTTATGGTTGGGAAAATGAATGGATGGATTTCCATCAGTTACTTTATTGAACGCCACTGTTGTGTCCAAATTAAACATACTCAGCACTTTGTAAGGCTGTGTACAGCAGACGTATTAGCACTGCAAAACCTACAGTAAGCTCAGACAGAACGCAAGGTGGATTTTAGAGGCGGCGTGATTGCATACAAAGTCACTGGAAAGACACAAGTAGGTGCAATAGATGAAAATTAACACTGCTATCACAAACACGGTCGATAAGTACATCGCTAGCTTACAGCTAACGTCTATACAGTCGGTACTGTCAGTGGCTGTTTGGGGCAAATAAACAGCGACTGCGCATTGTGCAGAAAACGGTCCAGCGGTCAAATTAGCATGAATAAATGCAGCTCTGAACACACCTTTATGGAATAGCTCGTGGTGGAACCTTTAACCATAGAGGTGGCAGATCAGAAAACGCTCAAATGAACCATTATTGTACAATCACATGCAGTTTGGAAAGCACCAACAAACAATGTCAACCTGATGACAGGCAGACAGACGAAATTAGAAAACAAGGTTGAGGGGGTGTGATGGCTGTGTTATTGAGATCTGAGATATTGGAGTTGGAGAGGCTAATCATTTTGGAGGCAGTGTGTGTAATACAGAACAATTTGTTCTTGCTGGAGAACAAAAACTCATCAGAATAATCAGAAAGATGCCAATAGTCACATAGAAACTGTACACATTGTGGCCTTAAATATACTGAGAAATGTGCTAATGCTCTTTTTGACGGCACTTTTATACACATAGACTTGACAAAGCTGGGTTGAACATTCTTCAAGGACACATTCCTTGTAAATTTGTTGTGAGGAAATCATGAACTTCTGTGATTCAAGCTATTTTTAATGGTACAAAGGGTCTCCTTCACATTTACAGCTGCACAAACAGGCTTTTTGTAGTAAATAAAGCTATTGTTACTCCAGATCTAAAGCTAATTTCTGTGGTTAAAGCTACAATAAGAGATGCCAATTCTAACCACAAGGCCAATCTGCTTTTCCACAAAAATATACTATTCCCAAGACTTAACAAGATGGTTGCATCTTAAACAAACAAGGTGTTGTGGGTTTATTTGCCTGATTTGATGCAAATAATTTCCTTCCATCACTCCAGACGTGCTCAATCAACAACACAAGCATTCCAGTAAAATAAAACCCAAGTGTGGTGCCTTTGGTTGTCTCACCAGTGTTCTCCCTCTGGCCATTTTCTTCTCCGTCTCTGGAGTATTCAATCTTCTGCCCCGCCAGCAGACCAGAGCTCATCCCAGTCTGCCTCCCAAACAAGCCGCGGTGTAATTGCTTGTCAGAGCTGTCCGCATGCCTGTTTTTCTTCTCGCTGCCACGCACCTGACAAGAAACACATATTTACACACAAAAATGAAATTACAGGCAATTTGAGAGCAGGAGCTTTGGAGGCAGCGCCTGCTATCGAGCTGTCCGAGTCGATGAACTCCTCTAACCCTTTGGCTCTATATCAGCCTGAAACAAAAGGTGGAGATGGAGAAGAAAACAGAGATAGAAGAGAGAAAAAAAGAAACACTTAGGGAATTCTGGCTTGGCCTCCTGACCAGCTGCCGTTCATGTCATTCTCTCTGCATTATACTTCCTCCACTGCTCACTTTTCCCTTCTCCTTTGACAATTACCTCCTTTTTCTTAACAATATTACACTACCAGTATTCAAATCCCTATGTCATGGAAGTCGAACTATGTTGCAATAAGCCACCAGGGCTGAATGATTAAAGCTCCACAGGTTTGACTGTTAAGGTGTTATAATGACATACTTTAACTGACTGCGTTGAGGCAAAAGGGAATTAACTGTATGATTTGCCGTTATAATTACCTACCTTAACTAATTACAATGACTCATTTAGATGAAGGAGTTGGAGCTGCCTCTGGAGCATTTATTGTAAATGGAACATTTAATGTAAATACTAATTTAAATTGAGAAAAATCAGAGGACAACTACGTAAAAATGCTAAAACAAACAGCAGCAGCTTTCTCGCTGATACCCTCTAACTTTTACCATTGATTTCTTATTATGTTTGTGTAATGGATTCAGGAACCAATTAAACTGATTACACAAGGACTTTGACACTTTTAATTTAGAAATGAACGTATTTATTCAGACAGTGTCGGGTGCAGGTGTGTTGATGTTTTGGCGGCTAATTTTTGGTTCAGCCTGAATCTATTTAAGCGGGAGTCTGATTCCTGCTGCATTGCCAAGTGACATTATTACAACACATGAAACAAAAATGGTAAGAAAAAATGTCTGTTTTCTTGCAGGTTTGTTCAGAAAAAGCATTTCTCATTAGGACCTCAAAACAGCCCTTAATTGTCACTCATACATACAATCGTTAACTATACTGTGTCTTGCACTCGTTTTGCTAAGACACTTATTTTAGACAAGACTTCTATCTTTCTAACTTTACTCTACTGCCACTCACACTGGAACCAAAACCATCAGCAACACCTGAGCCCCCCTGCAATACACACCCATAATCCATCTACACAAGGGTTTCTCATGTTGTCCTCTTCTCAGGACTGCTTGGGCATGTACAAATTGTACAAATCACTCTCCTGTAAGTTTTGCTGCATGTTAGGACCTATCGCAATCCCCCTTATCAACACCTGTGTGAGGTGTTCAGGGCCATTAGGAATAAACTGAACATTTGAAGATCTTTTGATGAAGATCTACTGTAGCTAAAGAACGTGATTGGATACATGTGCTGGTGTTAAAATGAAATGAAATTAAAATTAATTTTATCTAATTAAAAATAAGAAAACAAATCTAATGAAACTAGAAATGTAAATATTCTAATAAAGTACATTCAAAGTAAAAAGAAAATATTTTTAAATTTGATTTTAAATTAAATCAAATTAAATTAAAAATGAATTCAAATAAACATATAAATAAAATATATAAAATTAAATTAATTAAACAATTGAATTAAATATTAAATTAAATTAATATGTAATCAAATTAATTAATTAAATTTAATTGAAAATACAAGTAGATTAAATCAATAGATAAAAACTGAATTAAATTAAATTTTATTAAAATTAAATTATATTTTAAATTCAATTCAATTAAAACATGAATTTGGTCCAGACTAAATTTAATAGATATATTTTCTATTTATTTATACTTCATTTAAACTACAGTACCATGGAGATATGTACCATCTTAAAAAATGCAGGTTCTGTTAGCTTTGTTTTTTTTTATACTGCACTGCATATGGTCATGTATCCTGTATCTACCCATCTCTTTGGTCTGTTTCTTGTGCATCTTGTGTATTGCAACTTGTTGTGTCTGGTCTTGTCTTAGCTAACCTTATCTAGTATTTCCACTGCTTAGTTCAAATTATATTTGCATACTTTCCCACTTATGAATTCTTATCACCTTTGTTGCTGCAGGCAGTTAGTCTTCCCTTCGGGCAACAATAAAAGTTCATAATTTTCCTTTGTCCACAAAGGCTCATCACCTTGTCACAATGAACTCCCTGTATGTGAATACAACAGCTGGAAAACATCTGTAAAACAGCAGCACCAGCACCTCGGCTATGTAGAAAGAAGAATCGCACTCTGTATGTCAGCCATGTTTGTGGGTGTTTACTCCTGAGCCGAATTGTGTTTGACATTTGTTCCAGACAGATCTGTTTGGGCCTGGTGGTATTTCGGGATGAGAAGTCAACAGAGGCAAGATGCACAGCAAAGATGTGAGAAGGGTCGTGATGGGGAAGCCTATGATTGATATTCCCATTAGCCACCTGACAAGGTGAGGACAAGGCTCTGATAATGATTTGTGACACATTAATGAGCTTGTCTAGCACAGACAATACCTGATCAGCCCTCTTACCATTTAACCTTTGATACCAATGAGGGAAATTGCAGGCAAATAAGGGTTTTGTGTCACTTGCAAAGACAGAACATGACTTTAAAAACAGTGCAGTAGATAGGTGTTTGTAGCTGATATGACTGGGAGTTCAGGGGGAACTAATTTGAGTTGTACTAAAATACAAAACTTTTTCCTTGTTTGTGTCTTTTTTAAGGGATGAAGACAGTTACATTTCTTTTCTCTTTTGTTCTAACTGATTAATTTCTGCTCCAAATCCTCTTTCACCTCGATTCATTCCTACCTGAAGGATGCTGTATGTTTACAAGTTGTATGCAGCTTGTGACTTAATTAGTTTATCCTTCAATGGTAGCAACAAATGCTTCAATTACAGTACAGCTACTCCCTTGAGAGAAAAAGGACAGAATATATGACTTGTTTACAATGGTATTTAGAATAGAATATTTTGTGTCCTCTTAGGATATGGGTATTTAATGTTGTACAGACCACATTGCAGATATTTCCACCATTTAGGCTTTTCAAATCTCAGCATACTGTGCTCTAAGCATGCACAGCGCATAAAAAAGTAAAAATGAAAACAGAGGTGGCTAGAGGGTGAGTCAGGAATACTGTAAACTGTTGTGTGTCTCCTTCCATTTTCCTAACAAGCTTGGAAAAGTGACCGTAGTGACTTGTTCTGTAAAAATGGCCACTATTAAATTTTTACCCTCCCAGAATTCAAATGCAAAAAAAAAAAAAAAGGAGGAAAATACCGAAACCACACAGGGTCTGTTAGTCCTTAGCTGTCCATCATGAAAAATGCAAACCTAAAAGTGGCAACCATTAAAAGTTGATTATTCTACGTTGCTTCAGCTTCATCAGCCATTTATTAGGGTGCAAGGACGCTGTGTATACTGTAGGAGAAATCTAAGAGAGGTTGATAACAAACCCCTTCCACAGCTTCCTACATAGGGCAAAAGGCACACTAAGGTAGAGGACAAATATGTGCTATTTAAAGCAGCTATAATCAATATTTTTATATTAACTATGGGTCACATGGCTACTTGTATGGAAAGAGGTTGCTTGTAGTGATGAACCCACACTTAATGATGCTGTTCCTCTCAGCTCTATGGAGCATTTTAGCATTTTTCAGCTCCTTGTTTTGTTTTTTTGGCCTGCAACTTTACTGGTTTGACTCGCTGTCATAGCATTGTTTTCAGCCACAGGAGGCAACTGTTTTAAAAGAAAAAGCTCTAAAAACCCACTGTACATTACCAGCCCAGCACCAACTAGCAGACAAAGTTAGCGACTAGCAGCTGATGAGCCAGATATTTTTTTCAGGAGGGGCAGAAGTTTCCACGCTGTGTGTGACATTCAGAATCTTTACTATAGAAAAGAGTATAAGATTTATGAAAAAAGCCACAATATTTTACATTTTATGTGACGATTGTTTGCTAGTTTCGCAAGTAATTCTAATGCTACAAGGGTGCTAATGGTAGAGGCTATAGTACTGACTATGAACAGAAAAAACAAAACAAATGATTGTTTTGTCTTGTGATATCATATTGTTTTTTATAATATCTTATCCATACAGTTTTTCTAGGTCAAAGCATAAAGATTCATGTTATAAATCCTAAGAGAGCTCTGATTTGTGTGCAGGTATCTTTGTATGGTATGTTTAGAAAAACTAACTGTGTATGTGGATGGATGTGCTGAAAAATCTATTTTTCTTAGGCTATTTTACAGTAGGCAGTCGATACAGTATTTTCCAACACCTTCCTGCTCAAACAAGTTTGTGTCTGCGTGCTGAGGGGAGTCCAATGTTTATGTGTGTGTTTGTGTATTGATGTCATCCCCCCACCCCTCCCTGTACCGAACCCCCCCACGTCCCTCATTGGGACGCTGTCCGCCTAAGTCTAATCCTGGGGGAGCTCATTAGAATCAGCGGAGAGGAGAGGGCCCCAGACAGGGTCAGGACAAACTGCACTGCTGAGCTGCATAGTGATGCCTTCCGCTCTGTCTTTATGTCTGTTTGGTTTGGCTGCATGTCAGTTGATCTGAGCGGATGGCAGATGAGAGATTGGCCCGTTCAAGCACTTGACAACCATGTTGAACACCCACATGCTCACACATGCACATATAAACACACATATAGACACATACGGAGCCACGCACGCACATCCGCTGACATTTGAAACGCCCACTCCATCACAGACATATGTGCATCTTTTCAAAATGTTTGTGTGTGCGTATATTGTGCTCACGTGCCCAAATTTCTCAAATACTGATGTGTGATCAGGCACACACACACACAAACAGAGTTGTCACCTCCCTGTCATGCTACAGTCAGCAGCGTCCTGTGTGGTGTATGACAATAAGAGAGGGTTGTGAGCAAGGTCAGACACGCTGCCACCCACAAGACGCTCATTAAAAGCTTATGAATCTCAAGTGGAGCCCTGCAGACGTGCATGGCACGTGTGTGTGTCAGTGTGTTTGAGCATGCTTGCATGTGCAACAAATGTGTGATCTCTGTATAACCATGCAAAGAAGATCAAGTAAGGAGAACTTTCAATGTGTAGTATAATCAAAGCTTTTGTTGGTCTGTCCTACTTTTTAGACAAAATAGTAACAATTTTGGACCATTTGAACATCATCTACAGGGGTCCGTGTCATCCCCATTTTTATTTGTATTCAACTTTAGAAAAAGTACCACTACCGCACTGTAAAAACATTTGTTACAAGTAGTCCTGTAGTGAAAATGTTATTTACGTGAAAACACACAAGTGTAACTTGTCTAACACAGAGCTAAGTGTTAGAGAAATGTTCTTAAAGTGCCCTGTGAGTGTTACACAATTATATATGGAGCTACAGTATTTTACACACTGTTAGATTCACTGGTAGATTCATCTATAACAATGTCTTAATTTGTTAAGTACTACTAACTATAACTGCCAAAATAATGTAGTGAAATAGAATGTATACAGTAGCATAAATTGGAAATGAGTACCTCAGATTTGTACTTAAGTACAGTACTTGAATGAATGTACTTTTTGTGTACCACAACTGGTATCAGTTAAAACATAAGCTTGCCTGGCAGAAAAGCTTATCTTGGCCCAATTTTTGCTAAACTGCATTGCAATTGCATTGCAGTCAAATACAATATTTGCAAGCCCACATTCCAGGTAAAACACCTTGTAGCATTGTGCTAATTCTACTGTTACCGGACAATAATCAAGACATAGGAGAAAAGTATTGATGCCGTGACATCATTCCAGTTGTAAAGTCTTGTCTTAAAGTATTATAAATTGCTGTGTAGCGTCAAGCATGTGAGGAGCCTTCATACTGGATCACATTGGTACCTGTTGAAATATGGCCCCCCCAGCGCAGCCACTTGTAGTGCCTAGGAGGTCTCAAAACATTCACAAAAGAGCCCCTTATGCAGAGATTATAGTAGAATGGCGGTGAACACGGGGGTTTATTCTGAGGTCTCAGAATGAAAGCAACACAGTAAATGGCTGATGCTGGAAACACTTTCAAACTATCACCTGTCTACACCTGACGCTTTTCAACTGCCTTTTTCAGTTGTTTGTCATGCATGTGTTTGATAGTTCGATGATAGTGAATAGGACTGTGAATGCTGTCAGAACACTCTGAGTGCATAGCTGAATGGAGCCAGTGTGGACACTGACAGAGGACTGCAGCGGTGTAGACAAGTAGCTCTTTCCACTACAGGATCTTATAACCATATAACCATATAACCTGGAGCCTCCTATAACCTGAACTCGTAAGAACCCTTAAGGCCTTGCTTCTGGGTTCTGCCTTGTTTGCCACTGTGTTTTAGAAACCAGAACGTTTTTGATATGTATCATTAAAAAGGCCACACAGCTTCTGATATCAGGAAAAATATCATCATTTTTATGGGCTGGTGGAAAATGTGGCCTTGATATTGATTTTCTTTCACATTTACACATAATTAAATAAAATTAAGAAAAGGGACCTACCCCGAGTACTGTTGCACATCTTTAGTTGCCGTTTTTGCCATGGGGCAAACAAGCTGTTGCATTTCTTCCCCCCGAGAGTACCTGGAACTTTGATTCAGTACCACCACCTGGGCAGTGCCAACATTTTGGTTCAGGAAATCGCCCCCTACGTGGGTGGAGAACAGTGGAAACAAAAGCAGAACCCACGATATTAGCTATTGGCCCAGGTTGTTACTGTATGTTCCTGTTGTGGAAAAGGCCTGAAAGTGTTCCTATGAAGGTTCGATAGGGTTAGGATAAGGGTGGGTATCTTAAAAATGTGGTCGCTCACCGCCGGCTTTCTTGTTCATCACCATTCCCGGGAAGTCTTTGACACCGTTCTGCTGCCATACTGCTCACATTTTGAGTTATACTGAAATGGATGGCGAAGGGTGAGAAAGGCCAGAGATGCTGTTATTGCTCCACAAAAGCCTGTGGACACAAAGAGTTTATCATCTGGATGAGCAGAGAGCAAGCTTGCTAATATCCTGAGGCTATCACAACACTGTCCAATGAAGTCTGATTGACTCCATACATCAAAGCACATCTGTATGCCTCTGTGTGTGTGTGTGTGTGTGTGTGTGTGTGTCCCAGCAGAGAGAGAGAGACAGGAAGATGGAGATAGCTTGACGTGTCGTTTTCCGACGACAATGAAATCACACACACTCACACAGGAGCTCACGACTTTGGTATAATTGGGAAAGTGCTGTGAAAGATGCTGTTCAGAGAGCTGGGGGAGGCGGTGTGGTCACAGGAGCTCAGTCTGAGAGCAGGAAGGCAGTGGGGTGTTGGCTGCTTTTCCACCCACCGGGGGGGGCACCTATTATGAATGGACGAAACAGCAGGATGGGAGGCTTGATTGGAAGCAACCGGAACCTGTTTGTTGTTTAAAAAGCCTCTCTCTCTCTCTGTTTATGCCTCTCTCCTTCGCTCCCTCCATCTCCGTGTAATTAGGGTGCTGGCTGGAAGAATGATCAGCTGTCATCCCCAATGGTGGCCCTCCACTGCCTGAATGTCAACACTGTCTGAGACCTCCTGTCTGAGTGAGCAGCACACTCAATTAGAGACACTCAGTCACGGCAGGAGCTGGTAGGACAAACACACTGACACATTTACAAAGCCACAAACATGCACACACATACATATGGGAGAACAGGCCACTTTCAAGCTCTAAGAGTACATCCACATATAGAAAAAAGGATCAAAAACACATGCACAGACGCACATAGTCATCTTGATTCATCACAGCGGTCGCCCCGTTGTAGCCCTCACTGGTTACATTAATTAAAACACAGCTTTTCAGGACATAAAAGTAACTATTGCTTGCCTTTTCTCACATTTGCAGGAATCCCTCCGCTGGCAAACATCACTCCTGGATTAAAGCGGATGCAGATAGGCGGCGGGGTAGATGTCCCCTTTGCTCCATTTGGCCGCATCAAAGTGTTCAGAGTCAAAGGGCGAGACACCAAAGAGGACTTTTTCTCTGTGTTTCTGTGTCAGTAACATCTGAAGTGTTTCTTGCACTTCTTAAAAGGGATTCACTGCTTGGAGCCAAATGGAGATGAAGTCCACTTCGGAAAATTTGACCCGATACAGGAGAAATGGATGACAGTGGCTTTATAGAGAGTCAAAGGTTCTGTTTCGAGAGTAAGAAACTGAAATACCCATCTGCACTAATGCAAAATACAAGAAATGTAAGTGTGTAAAGCTACATTTTTGAAACTTGTGTAACATCATTGTTTATTTGCTATTTCTGATGTTCTGATGATGCTCTACTTACTGACCCCTCTCAGGCATACATCGCAGAGGGATGCAGGTTTTGACAAGCTTAGAGGACCAACGTGTTCATTGTAATGAAGGACTATGCCACCCAAATGCAATGTATGTTGCTATATTTTGTGCTACGCTAAATATTAACCAAAAGCCAGCAGGTGGTTAGCCCAGCTTGGCTCAGAGACAAATGAAAATAGGGGGAAACAGCTAGCCTCGCTCTGTCCAAAGCTAAACAAATCTGCAAAAATGTAAAAATGACAAATAGGGGCAGTTTTATAGCCTTTGGACAGAGCCAGGCTAACTGTTTCCCCCTGCTTCCTGTCTTTATGCTAAGCTAAGCTAGCTGTCTGCTGGATATTGCTTCAAATTTAGCATACAGATGAGAGAAATATTTTAATTATTCCTTTAATAGTTTTTAAACAGCAATGGAGTTGTATGGCACAAGCTATATCAGGCTGTACACAGAATAATTGTTATTAAGATAAATTAATTGTTGGCTTCATTTTTATTCATGGTAATCTTGTATAATATAAAAGCATGAAACATCGCCAGCCTCATCTATTAACAGCATTTCACATCAAGTAAAGAGAAGAAATGCTTTCTGCCTGTATTTGCTTAATTTCTTACACAGTTCAGCATCATTTTCTTTGACAAATTATAGAGCTGCTACAGACCATCTGGACGTCTCCAGGCCTCTTTACATGTTAGGGATTTAGCTGATGCTATTATCCACAGTGACGTCCAGTATGATGAAGTGAACAGGTAGGGGTTCGGTGCTTTCACTTTAAAAAAAACAGCAGGACAGGAAGTGACTGATGGATCTGTGTTAGCTGTTGCAAGAATCAAACCTGGGACTAATTGGTTACAGAACAGTTTTGTCAGCTCATGAATCTATGCATTTACACATCAAACAATTTTTTTTCTTCCACTTGCAATTTCAATCCTTCACTATTGACACATGCACAAATGGATGCATAAAGGGATGGAGCTTCTCACAAACCTCCAGGCCCTTGTTCAAGGCTCGACCAGAGCCCAGTAGAGCATGACAAAGGAGTATTACGTGGTTTACCCAGCATAAATCTCGTCTTTCTCCTCCGTCTGCTAGCTTTGAAACGTAATCGACTGTGCACGTATGACAGAGTCAGAAGGTGTCAGTGTGATATGAGGAATTGCATGTGGTGGTGGGGTTAAATGTTGCAAGTAAGAGGGAAACCAAAGAGATGTAAAATACAGATTTATGTTTCATAAAGTGCATTTAGTTAAAGGATAATTAAGTTTCGAGTGTAAAGAGATTCTTTGTCTTTCCTTAAAGAGTTTTTAGGCATGCTTTCATGAGAGCGCATGTTTGCAAATGTGTGTGTGTTCTTGTCTATATATGTGGTAATTCTGCAAGTATATAGTAAGCAAGTGTGTAGTTTTGTGAGAGAGAAAGAGAGGAGATTGAGTTTAGAGGGATGGAGAGACTTTGCGGACCCTGTGGAAATTAGAGCTCTCCATCTCTGTCCTCAGGCCAGTGTGTGTGTTTGTGTATGTTTGTAGTTGTGTGTGTGTGTGTGTGCGTGTGCGTGTGTTGCTAGGGGTCACTGCAGGAATGAAGAGAGAAAAGTCGGATACCTCTCACTGAAAATCCTCACTAAGCTATAAGAGAACACTTGCAGCTGAATAACTGTGAGGGTGTGTGTATGTTTGTGTAGGTGTATGTGTGGGTGGACAAGTGCATGTTTACCTGTAAGTGTTGTCTGCAGTGTGTGTGAGAGGCAGCATCAAGGAAACAAAATAAGACATATTCTAGGATATGGAAGCCCAGGGCTGCCAATGTCAAAATGAAATAATTAAATCAAATTATACTTATACTAGGCAGACCCTTGCCAGAAACCAGAGCATGTGGAATGGTGTTGTCTGATTGGTGCATTTCAACCAATTTGATGTTTTGATGGTTGACTTTGAGCAGTTTCACAAAAGAGGCCTGGGAGAATCCTGTCATTCTGGAAATGACCATGAAAAAGACCATTACCATTTCATTTTCATTAGAGACGAGCAAATAACAGGATATAATTAAAATTCAAATGTATAAAATGTTATTTTCAAGCTTAGCAATTTGAAAATGAAACATCAATTTAACTTTCAATGTCATGGTTATCATGGCAATGTTATGCTTCTTAGTGCACTGAAAATGATTTGTTAATATTTACATTTTTATTTTGGCAGTAATTAATTATGCATTATGTCATTTTGCCTCTCAAACAAATGAAAATTGGACTTTTATTTGGAATAATAATTTCATCATGCATTATTTGCACAAATGGTAAGCAAAATTTATATTTGATTACATTATTTTAATTTATTTTTGGCAGTCATGGACTTCCATATAGTGCTATTAAAAAGCAAGTAATTAAAATAATAATAATAATAATAATAATAATACACTGTAAAATTCAGGAAAAAAAATTCTATCTCAGGAATTAACATTCTGGCAAATTACGTCATCAAACACAGACCAGAAATAAACATTAAACAGACATTTGGAGACATTCACTATAATGGGCTGAAAGTGCAGAATATGTGTTACTCTTAGCTTGTTCAGACAGAAAAGCTTGACACTGTCTTTATCAAGCTGTCAATTTGACAACTTGTACTTACACTACAACACACTACTACTTATTTGTTGCTAAGCAACGCTACACATCACAGTTATCTTGACTTTTCATGCTTTTTCTTTTAATCAGTTGCAGAGGAAATATGGACACAGGGCGACTTTGGTTATCAAGTCAGTTGAAGAACACAACAAATAGCTTATCATTAGGCTATTTATCAATAAAATTAACTTAATATTATATATGACATGGGCAATATCTTACCAGTTTATATGAACCAATGCATCCTATAAGCCATCCCATTCTCAAATGCTACTGACTACTAAGAGTCTGTAAAATGTGTGCGCACATACATGAATCTGACTATTGTAGCTGAGCAATAGTTTGCAGATTGTATTACAGCCATAAGTCACACAATTTCAATTCTAAAGACCAGAATAAATATCACATATTTGTGCATTCATGTCATGTCAGCCTCATGGATCTTCTGAGAACAGCTTGTGGCATGACTCAGCATAAGACTACTGCCAAACGCCTGTTTATATAATCTCACACAGAATGAAGTGTAGACAGATATTTTGTTTTACACTGAAGCGCACATTTTTTGTCGAGCAAATTTTTAAAAAACATTTTATAAACTCAAGCATCTAGTAATATCGTTACGAGTCATTTAGTCAATAGCAGCTTCAGCTCTCTGTCTCTCCTGCACCTTGTTTCTCTCTCTCCGAGGTGATTTTGTGCAGCTCTCTGCCCTCAACAGTCTGCCTCAGGCTGTTGTGCCCAACCTTTACCGCTCCGTTCGGCCTATTCTCTCTCTCTCTACCTCTCGTTTTCTTACTCTACTGCCTCCTCAGCTGCCGTCTCTGCCCTGATTACTATGTTGTGTGGAAAAGTTGCCTCCTGGGAAGTTGTCTTCTTGTCTCTTTTTCTTCCTCCTCCTCCTCCTCTTCTTTGTGGTAATCCTCAACTACACACTGGACTGAGTCTTCATTGGCTGGCTGCAGATAGGTCTCTTTGGGTCTGTCTTTCCTCCAGACTTTTGTATGAGCCTCAGGCATGGAGATTGTATCCCACAAGTTTAGACTCAAGTCAGTGGAAAAGCGCTGATCCGACATCCACAACAGTGTCAAAGAAATGTGTACTCTTATCACAAATGGGCATCTTTCATTTCTGTTTAACAGATTTAAAAATGTATGATTTTAATATTTAAATTCTTAGGTTGCGAGTCAATAATAACCTTTTCAGAGTGTATATCTAAAGTGTAGATAGCTAGGCTGCGCATAGAGTGTTCAAATCCAGAAGAAATCAATTGAGTAAAAGGTGCAATAAGTAAGATTTTTTCTGACTGATAGCAAAAATTACCATGTGCATGGCTTTGATAGGATTTTTGATGAATACTAATGACTCAGTGATTACATAGGCTTCTTATCTAAAGCCACAAGAAATCCTTTGAAATGTATATCAGCTGTGAAATGGCAAACTGTGTGTATACATTTCTATTAGTAACCAACTCAAACTACAGGATCACATTCAGGTTTATCTTGACTTCACTCAAAGAAATCATATTTGATTCATCATGGCTGTGACCAGTCTGGGGTTAAATGGAGGAGGAAAAGACTAAAATCCAAAACCACTATGAGCTGTCAATATTTTTACAGCCCTGTGGAGACTTTCTGTGATCTTGGAAATGAGTCATCATGGCTAAATCGTGGTTCTAATCTGTTTTTTAGCCCCTGATTTTAGATGGGAAACCTGCTTCTTGCTTCCACTCTGGATCTGAACATAACTCACATAATTGCGTGTTATTGTAATCATGTGCAGTCATGACACCACAGGGGAGATATAGCCTCATGGTGGGAGATAAGTGTGATTTATGCTTAATATCTTTAAACACATTATGGAAGCAACATAATGGACACATTCCGAACATAATTGCACATTACGTGACACCGGGGGCATTTTCCATGTTATTAGAATGTGAATACACCATCTGAAGTTAAAAAGAGCGATATAATATTTTAGAGTAATGATGTTAAATTAGCACTGACGTGATGAAGAGAATGAAGCAGCAGATTAATACAGGAACAGATAAACGATTGCCAACAGACATTACACTGTCAGACTTGCTGTTACAGCTTGAGTCCTACAAAATTCAGATGTTTAAAAAGAGGCATGCAATTGGTAGGTGATATGATGCTAAAATAAGAAAATAAAAACACAACCAACTGACTTTCTAACTAAAAAAGTGAATAAATGAATAGCTAATTGACCAGCAATTGTCCAATCACAGCTTAGCAACTAGGGCTAACTGTTTCTTTATTCCCATGTCATCTATGTGGATTATCAACTGGTAAGGATTCTGACTTTTTGCCTGGAACATGCAGCTTTAAACTGCGTCTTTTAGCACGGTATCGTGTATGTGGCCAAATGCATATTTAAGACCCCTTAGGATTCTTGTTTTAAGGTGGAACCGTTAAAAAGTCAGAGTCTTCATCCAACTCATGAGGCTAACATTAGCTGAATTTGCTAGCTAGCTACCGCGGATAAAATCTGCTAGCGACAGTTGTCATTTCAGCCGTAGCAACAGTACCTAAGGGGGGTGGGGCTTAGTGCACGGTCAACTGAATCAGTACAGAATCATCATTGAATATGGTAGCAGATAATTATGTTGCTAGTTGAAAGCTATGTATGCACCCTGTGCTTTTGCAACATTAGATATGTATATTAACTGCAGCCTCCAGAGTGAACTACAGTGAGTGGATGTTTAAATTTTCATCCCTATATGTTTGTATTCTTGTGTGGATAGGATAGGCTCAGGAAGATATAATTAGCTCACTGATATGCTGTATTTTCTGTTTTAGTTTATATGTCACAATTTCAGTGGAGTAATTCTTCATTTTAAGGCAGTTTACCTTGTCATGAAATAAGTACACCCTTGAAGACAACCTTGCCATTTTATGTGGGGAATTATAGTTTGGTCTCATGGTCTAAATTCTATTTCCATGGCTTTTGAATCCTGATGAGAGTACTTGTAAACAAAATAACTACAGCTCCACTTAGACACTAAGAAACACACTGGTCAAACCTTAGGCCATAATATAAAAGAATCACCAAGCTTGTGGTGCCATTTCAAACAGTCGTCTTGTTTCTCCTTTGGTGCAAGAGTGTGTGGGCAAAACAACCCGTCAAGGTGACACGCTGCAATTAAACAGCATCGGTCTGTCGGCGACGAGCTGTCATCACCGAGCTATGTCACAGGTGTAGCGGGCAGCTGTAAGTATAATTGCTACAGGCCTCCGGGATGGAGCTGAACCCCATCTCCTGGCGGCGATAGCAGGCTTCACTGGAAGATCTGCCATAAAGGAGACTTGTAACACACTGACAAATGGTTATACAGCAGTTGCCAAATTAACAGTGACCTCCCCCCTTTGCTGTCTGGTGAGGGTGATAATGTGAAAAAGTCCTGTCGGGAAGTGTGCTTAATGTTCAAGATAATCTGTCTATTATGCGAGTTCAACATTAGGAAGGGAGTGAGTGAGTATCAATTAAATTTTCTTTTCCGTAGCAAATGGGAAGCATAATTTTTTGACAGTGACTCAAGCAGGCAGACCTAATATAGATTTTGAAAAAGTAGCTATATGTGAATATAACTGGAAATAGTTCATATTCTGTTACTCTGGAGCAGAAGTCCCCTCTAAATTACTATGGTGGAACTAGATGTGCTTACTAATTGAGTCTCAGTGCTCTGAGGAAACTAATAGACAGAGGAGAGAGGGGAAAAGGGAGGAAGAGAAAGGGGGGGTGGTGGTTCTGTTCATAAACAGTGTTTACTTAAAGCACCCCATCGCCTTATTAGTATTAATAGCCGTGACTTCAGAAAGCTCATATTCTGCCATTGGACAGTTTTGTATTATTTATGATTGAAATGAAAGCCTGGGAATGCTGCAGCAATGGAGGAGCGCTGCATAGCAAACGATGTTGCCTATGCCAGTTTACATAACCAACACTTGGGTAAACAGCAGATTAAGCGCAGCACGGGGCAAGAGAAAAACGAGAGCAAAATGTTATATCCACACATTAGCCTATTTGAGGCGAGCTTTCGGAAGAGGCTAGGAGAACACTGCGGACCTTTTGATGCAGCTGGTCTTCATCTGCAAGTCCTTTTGAGCATGAAAGTGTGGTGCAGTGCAGAATCCCGCCTCCAGTGCAACTTCTGTAGTGTTGATCTTAAGAAGTTGGGTCAAAATAAGCACGCTGTAACTTGAGAGCTTCCTCGTCTTAATTAAAGACACCATCTGTTAAATTTTATTATTAAAGCTGTTAGAGTGAGCATTAGAGCAACCGAACGAGGCTTTCATTTTCTGCTCTATTTACGGGCAGCAGGGTGGCATGCCAAGCAAGGGGATCTGGGTTTAGGGCACCAGAGCTTCCCTGCTGAGGTGTCTTTGAGCAAGACACAGAATCCCTACTGGGGTTGCAGTTATGTAACAGTCCCTGATGTAGCTGATTTCTTGATACGCTACTTTAAAGGATAACAGGTTAATTTATAGAGGTATTTTTCTAAAAAAAAAACACAGGTATAATCCAAAACAGACTTACTTTGAGAATAATTTTAACTGTAAGTTTTTTTATTTATTTCTGCCAGCAAGTGTGTTAAAGAACATCCACAACTTTTCCTCTTATAACGGTGTTTGCATCTACTCCAACTCAATTACTAGACTTGAACATGACATGTTGTCTTTTTTTTAGCTGTAAGACACACAAAAGATGCACGAAATCACCACAAAACCACCGCAACATACTGAATCAATCTTTATTTATATTAAATTAAAAATATACTTTTGACAGATTCATGTAACAAACATGAGGAACGGTATTTCTATGATATAAAGCTTTGGGTATGGTTTCAAATAACTCGGACATGGGGAAGGTCGGAAAGCTAACGTAGGCCAGGAGGAGTCTCTGGGAACGCCTTCTCTCTACTATGTCTCCTCTAAAAGCATGCAAAACAAATCAGAAATGAACTGAAAACTGAAGGCTGTGCTCTGCCTTTCAGGGAAGAGGAGGAGGTCAGACTTGGCTCAGTAATATTTCCAGTAGAAAGTAAGCAGAGACGGTAACACTGAGTCCCAAACGCAGTTCATCTGGGTTGGTTGGCAGCACTGGTTTCAGTTTAATGAGAATTAGAAAGAGGGAGAGATAAAGAGGAAAAGAAGGTATTGTTCGCTTGTTCTGGGGTTTTGTCATTACTGAGTGACAAATGAAATGTGGCAGACATTGGGAAGCAAAACAGAGATACCAGGTGGATTGAACAGCCCCCCCTGCGCCCACCACCCACCACTTTTACAGTGTTCACCTAAATTGAAACATTACATGAGGACAGCCACAAAGCTCTGGAAAAGGGCCACTGAACAGATTTTTCACATGAGAAAGGGTCAACAAGCACTTTTAAAATCAAATTCCCATTAGTCAAAAGGTACACTTACATAAAGCAAATATGTACGGCTCTTTTTGTACAAGTTGTTATAAGCAGGAGAAAACAGCAGTAGGAGAGAAGACCATATAAATTCAAAGCATTGCCTCCTTATTTACAAATTCACCACGTCGGCCATTTTCAGTGCTTTATAAAAATACTATTCACATTTGTTGTTGAAGTGTGTTAGATAAGTTTTAGAGGAAACCCCAAAGATTCTGTACATTTATACTGATCTGATAATTTAAACGCAGATCATCGTAAGCGATGATTTGTGCAATTAAGATGCGGACAACTAAAAATTGCAGCTAGAATGACAAACGTGTTAAATAATGTACAGTAACCGACACAATAGTGGGGGAAAAACATCATATAAATTCAAGTCTTTTTCCTTGAAGAAAAACATCCTTGGTAATATGGAAAAAATAAAACCAAAACTCAATATTAAAAGACTATATAGGGTACTATACACAAAAGAAAATCCTATGAAAGATTTCAGAAATAAGAATTCCCAGTTTGTGCTACTGAATTCAGTAAAAATATCTGGTTATTTCCTTCCACGCTGTCCACTCCCTGGACAGAAATTCGAATATAATATTGTCATCAATGATGAGATACAAAGGTGGAAGGCAGTAAAACACTCACTTTGGGTACCATGCAAGGTGATATTGTACTATACATTAGACTCTATCGCAGCCTATATGGTAGGTAACTGCTGACGATGAAATATTGAAGGATTCACTTCAGTACAATGTGGCTACATGCCTCTGTACCTTGGCTTGGAGGAAACAGTAAAAATAAAAACTGTGATCAGTCTTAAACACCAGTTGCCATGGCGTGTTCTTGAACTGCCATGAAGTCACAAGAGTGTTTAGGGCTGAGACAAATAGCAGCAGGTAACACAGCCCAACGCCAAGGCAAAATATGTTTGAAACTAAAGATATTAGTCAGTAGAGAGGAAAAAACGCTGGATTTCACAAAAAGAAAACATATTAGGGTAACCAAGGCCATTGGATGACAAGACTTGTCAGAAACTTGTCAGACTTGGATCTTCAGGTACAGGAATGTTTTTCTTCCTTTTCTAGCAATTAACTCTTGAGAATATTCGATTAAAAGTCGAGGGTTGCTGAGTGTCTTGGATACTCTGAAATGCTCTCGACAACATGTGAGGCCAGTCGTCTCATCAGTGTTTCAGTCTAATCTATTCTTGATTCAAACACATATTTTGCCTGGGTCTGCAGTATAATTTAGGCCAAACAACAGAGAAATCAAGGCATGTGTTTTCCTTTTCGCCACCATCGTGCTTTTCCTTTTTTTTCCTCTTCTTGAAACCCAGATTTGGCAGACGCTTCCATCGCTCTGTATAAACAAGCTCAAACGCGCTATAAATATTTCACATTGATATTAAATGCTGTCTCTATTTCATTGAATTAGAGCTCCAAAAGGGACTACAAAATACTCCATCATCAAATAATCATGATATCATCAGCGCAGCATTATAAATACTGTTTGAAGCAAACACAAAACTTGGAAACAAGGACATTCTTGAAGCTGCTCAGTACCACCTAAAATATGTTTTCTTCATGAACTCTTGGCCACAGTACCTTCCTTGGACTTTTGCTAAAGCTTTTGCTTTCTGAAGTGCTAAACGACCAGATAAACAAGTTGAATATTTCAGTAACGAAGGGTGGAAATACTTTCTTTCTACCCACGAGTTTGATCAAAGTGCTCCATGGGGAGGACAACCATGTACAGCTTTGCATGCGCATTCACTCAGACGAACACTTTCACACACACAGACATTAAAATACACTGAATGAACATCCTACACAAGAAAACAGCTTGGACAGGGCTCTGCCACAGAAAAATGATGAAAAGCTGTTAAAAACACAATGACAAAGCAATAATGTTAATGTTCCACAGATAATGGCTGGGGAAACTTGCTAAAGATTCAGGAACTACAAGATTTTTGTTCATATTCATTGAAGTAAGATGTGATTCTAGTGAGATATTGCAAGAGGACCTCTGAGGCAAACCATCATTACGAAATGTTCGTCTTGATCTTCTAAGTTTGGCAAGCTTTGTTGTGTTTTCCCACCCACAGGTGTCCTGTATGGCTTGGTGGAAGAAATAATGGCCCAAACACCAGCGCTTTTAGCAGCATTGACTGGCAGTTTGCCTGCAGAGGCATCAGTAGTGAGGGTCAGAACAATTCTCTTGAGAGTTAAGGGGCAATCAGTGCTCTATTGGTGATTTCAAGAGTAAAACTCAGTTGGGATGCTTTTGATGATCTTGCTCTGGGCTAAGAAGGGATCAGAGGCATAGTCCAAAAGTGGCCAGAATTGCGGTAATTAAAATTCAGTGTTGGGAAAAGTACAAATGAACAGCTACCAAAACCTTTTTTTTGGTATATTGGCTTATTTACCAATATTAGTAATAATACTTAGGTGTCAGGTGACTCACCAACAAACTACTGTGACAAAAAAGTTTCTCCTCGAAATTAGGTTAACATAGTACTAATCTGTTTTCCCACTTTGATTGTGGTGCAAAACGTAATCGCTGCCTGGATTATGTTCACAGGCTGTGTGTACAAAGCGCAGGACTTTGCCACTGGAGACCAGAGTTTGCATCCTGAATGTGGTTAGGTTTAGGCAACAGAAGTACTTTGGTTAGGGTAAGTGAAAGATAGTGGTAGAGTAAACATGTCGTGTCTCGTGCTTCAAGTCATTGCAGACCTTTTCTGCATTAAACCAAGTCCCTAACCTTAACCAAGTGCTGCATGTGCCTAAATATAACCATAAAGAAGTTTTAAAATACTGTATGTAGTTGCTACGAGCGGATATTGGATCTTTTGGTGGAAAACAAATTAATATATTATCATTATAGTGATAAAAAACATCATTGGGGAGGCATTGTGTTTCCTAAATAATAATGTAATGGTTTAAAATTCTGCAGGTCTGCTTTGCCACCTTAGACCAAGCCAAATAAATAATTTCTGCGGTCTGTGGTCAGGCTTGCAACAGGCTCAAGGTGCCACTGATGAATCAAAAACAAATTACATAAGAATGGCTGTGAGAATACCAATGGTCATGTTCCTTATATATGAACACAGTGAGTCTGTTTTCTAACCTCATTAATTTTGGCACAGTTTTAAAAATCACACAACAATCACAACAATTTTCTGTGTATCAACAGATCCTGCATAAAGCCTCAGGTTCCTGACTTTACCCAATTCAATGGAGAATAGGACAGATGAAGATTACCTAAAATGATGAAAATCTCCCAGAGATTTGGTGCTGTTCGGTGCTGTTGGGCCACTTAATGAGCTTTTGATTCAAGCTGGTGCCATTAAAAATGTAGTGTTTTCTACTTGACTGCAGTCATATGGTATAAGCCTTGTTTGGGGTCAGACCAGTGTTGAGTCTACTGTTGGTTAGGAGCAGTACTGCAGCCGACCATGTCATTACTGCTTTCTACCACATCTCGTTTTCCACAGATATCCCTGTGGGGCCAAACTGGCTTGCTAATATGTGAACACACAAACACTCATTCCATTCACACTGACATAAACACAGACACACACACACACACACACACACACACACACACACACACACATAGTAGTCTGTTTTTACTGTGCTCTGCTGGTGCTGTCTTGTTCATTCCTTGAGGTCTTCATTAGGCAGCTTGTATGAACTTTCCCTCCCCTCTCTGTAAATTTTTTTCTTTCTTTTGCTCTCACTCTCTGTCTCTATGATCACCATTTTGAGTTCAGCTGCTTTATGGATGGTCTTATCACACTATTCAGCAGATACAGCAATTTCCCCAACTACCCTCACACTCTTATGGCAAGAAACTCTTTACTCATCTACGTTAGCTTCATCGTTGGAGAGGGAAAACCAGTGTATAAAAATCCATCTTTTCAACACTGCAACCAGTGTTTATAAAAATGTTTACAGTGTATTTTTCCCTTTTGGCTTGGAAAAAAAACTTTTCCAAGTAGACAGCAGTCGAGCAAAAACAACAAAACAGCATTTGCCTTGCAAGTTAAAAAGTCCATGGTTGAACTACAAATGTGAATGGAGGGATCACTGTAGTTTTGGCCATCACAGTATCACAGTTACAGTAGAAAGATGAGATGAGTTTCACATATTTGATGGAAAATATGACAACGTACGGTATAATCCTAGAAGTCACTCTCTTGAATAAACCTTTCAGTCTTTTGTCCTCCATATTTTGCTGTTTCGCCTCACTCTACAAGGTCATTCACAAAACAAGACATCCTGACATCTAACAGACTGTATTTGCTCCGTCTGTTTACTTATTTCAGAAACCCTCAGAAGAGTATTGGTCATCCTCAGACCTTTATACTGGAGAACAAAAAAAGATAAAATATATTGTTCCTCTCATGAATCTGACACCGCAGTGGCTGGCAGTGAGTTCAGGTCCCCTAAGTCGAATCCATCTTATTTGATGCAGTTCTGATCTACCTCGCTGGGACAACACGGTACGTCCACTGCTGTGTGACAGTCATGTGTCCGTTGCTTGCCGAAAACTACCATAACCTTCACATACTCAGTGACATGGAGCGCAGTCTCTATCTACAGAACAGAAATGGACTGGATTAGATATAGTGAAGGTGCGTGAGTCTGAGTTGGGTCTTCTTGGTTCGTTTCGGTCCACCTCCTTCTGATGTCGCTACAGTCTACAGCAGATGGCACGTTATTTGGAAAGAGTTGGGGGCGGCTCTGGTTGTGGCCACTCCCCTCTGTGTGGAACAGTGTAACCGGAGAGGATGTCTGGGTTGCTGGAGGCTAGATTCAGATTGAGGAACGTATGTCAAGTGGAACGATCTAGACCACAGTGTTCCGCTGCCGGTAGGGTGGAGGCGGCAAGACGGTGCCAGATTTTAGGGAAAACTCAGACATGTATTCAGGGTTTTCAGCTACCGCCGGCCGTATGTGTCCGTTCTGCTTATAGAAGAGCTTGGCGTTGGTGGAACCTCCCTGGGCGCCATCAGGGGCTGCCTGGTTAGACGATTTGGGAGGCAAGCTGTGCTGCCAGTATTCTGGATTGTCAAAGGTCACCTTCAGCTTCTTCCCACTGGCTTTACCTGATGTCAGTCCTCCGTGCTTCAGCAAGCTGGCGGGGTGCGAGGTGGCGTGGATCTGGTAGGCTGGCAGGCTGCCGTGCCCCATGGTGGCCGAAGTGGACAGGGCACCTGACTGGCACACCTGGGCTTGGGCAGTAGTTCCTGTTTGGCTCTGGCTGGCGCCACCTGGATTGCCAGGTTGTCCTGCAGGTTTGACGGTGAGGTGGGTGTGGAGGATATGGGTCGGTGGGCCGTGGTGGCAAGGCATGCCAGATGGAGAGGGCTGGGCCGTGGGGAGGGGGTAGTGGGGCAGGCTGGACTGGATGGTAAGCGGGAGGTGGGAGCCTGAAGTTGTGGCTGAGATGGAAGAAGGAGGCTGGGTGGGTAGGGGTAGACCATTTCTCCTCAGGGCTTCCAGGCCCAGCTCAGCAGGGCTGTGGAAGGTATTGAGGTAGAGGGGCTCGTTGATGTACTCATCCTCTCCTTTGGGCTGGCTGTTGGGTGTGCTGTGGTAGCCCGGGTTATCCAAGGCGTGGATCTCACCGTTTTTACGTCGTGAGACAAACGGGTTTTCCTCAATGGGATTCAGGTATTCTGTAGCACAGATCAGAAAAGGGAGGGAGGGTAGGAATGGGGAGAACAAGAGAAAAGGAGTTTATGAGAGTATAAGACAGACAAACAAAAGACCTGCAGAAATTAAATCAAGAGAAGAGAAAACAAAAGAAATGGAAATTGAAAGACTCGCTAATGAGGAAAGAAGATAGAGATGGAGATGATAATGGCGATAATGGCAGCCACTCAGGACCAGACGGGCAACTTGCCAGCAGTTCTTTGGCACTGGAAACTCCATCTGCCGGGGGTAAAAATGCCAGCAAATGACCCCTCTTCACTGCTTCCAAGTGCTATAATAGTGGGGCGCGAAACCTATTGATTTTGCCCACTCTTCCGCTCCTTGACATTGCATCAGATGCATTTTGCTGCAGGCTTTGTTATATTTTGAGCTGCTCAAAAATCAAAGACGGTAGTGCAAGAGCAGGACTGATGGACTGAATTATGATCAAAGGCAAAACATGACTCTGTAGTAGCTGACATACACCGTTGATGGAAACTCGGTAGGAATTTTAATCAATTGAATGAAATGAAATGAACAGGCAAAATGACTGAGAATATACTACAAAAGATTGTATTTACTCTGTGAATGAGCAAAATGATGACAGAACATAGAAAAGGTGCACTAGGCTAGAATTTGTAGTAAATACAAGAAGCACTTGTTTTACATTTAAATTGAGCAGGTATTTCCATGGCACTGTGTTACTTGTGTTTTATAGATTGGTGAGAAATGAATATAATGAGGTAGGTTATTTTAAAGTTTAGCATTATCCACACCATCCTGTGGATTACAACTCCTAAAATGAAGTTATCACCACAAAATGCCTTGCATGGCTGCAGAATTTCTACATGGACTTATTTTTAGCTTCTGTAAAGCAATTCCTACCAAATCTGCGTGTTACAAGTGCTCTGGAAAATTAACCTGACTTGACTTTCAGGGCCACTACTAAGTGATTCCACTAGCTGCAACATTTATTTCACCGTACTTTACTGTGTTTTGTGTTTCACTTAGAGTACCTGAGGAGCTCTTGTCCTTCATGGGTGTCATGTATCCATCCTCATCAGTGTCCCCTCTGGACGCCCTTTCCCCGAGGAAGATGGTGGGGTCAGCGCTGTACCTCTGGCCCCCACTGTCCTCTCCCCCAGCCTGGCTCAGGCTCTTCTTATGCAGGCTCCCATTACAATGTTGGTCCTCCAGGGCCGGAACCGGTCCGCTTGTGGCTTCCTGGTTCACACAGGCTTGTGCACCTGCCACAGAGCCCTCTGCAGAGTTTGGACCACCATCTTGATAGCCAAACTGGTTCTGAGGCAAAGGGTTGAGGGTAGAAACAAGAAAAATGCTTTATGATGTTACTCAGCAAACACTGGGGTTAGATTTTCTTTGGTCTAAACCACTTTGATGCATGTTTTGTATGACGCTGTGCAGCTATTCCGTGATGGAAGAGCTGGGACTACATTGTTTAACAAACCAAACTATAGATGTCTGTAGTTCAACTGAACCACAACAAACACACATGGTGTGAATGCCAAAAATAATAAAGTTGGAGTCAGTTTAAGCCAGTTGTATGCCACCTGCGGCAAAGGAAGTGAGACTTTTAACCCATGCTGCTGCCTGTTGAAGGTAAAATTCTCCAACAAAGTTCTGCCGGTGTAGTCATCAGCCTTAAGGGACTGTGAGGGGCAGCAAGGTAAAGCTACGATTCAAACACCTGAACCTCAAAAAAGAACAAAAAAACCCTGCAAGAAAATACTAAACATGACATGTGAAGTAAAGGGCTTCTTGTGGTGCTGTGTTGGCTTGCCGTGGGCTATTTAACCCAGGCCTACTCCTCTGCGGTCTTGCCAACTGCTAGCAGCAATTACAGGAAACAGAACTACAAAACACAACAGGAAAAAAAAAGGAAAGCGTTGTATCTGTCCACCTACTCCCACCGTCTTCCCTCCATTGCAATCAACTTTCCCCTCCTCCAAACTTCTCTGTTTATCCCTTCTTCAAAGCCAGTCATTATCCGCTCCTCTTTTCAAGTACGAGCGTCAGAGCAAATCAGCCCAGATTAGATAACCGTCTGTATCGGACTGCGTCTGCGGTGGCGCAACCTCAATGACTAACTTCCTGTGGCAAAGTCAGCCAGCCGATGGATTTTAACAATTAATTCCTTTCCCTGTCCGTGCATGTAGGAGCTTTGACTGCATAATCAAAAGAGTTTCAATTCATGATAGGGGTATTGACCTTGAACACGCAGGACCCTGGATGGATTAGCGTGTGTGTTCTTTGGGGTACGTGTGTGTTCGTCAGGGAACAAAGAGCCACCGGCAAATGGGTAGGTCACTGGGGGTAAAGGTGCATAAGATGCAGAGCCGTGGGCCAGCGGCACATGGTGCATGCTGCAGAGCAAACACTCATTGTCTATTAGTAAACGGCTCCGGCATTTTAAGAGAGCGTCTGTTATTTGCTTATGGAGCTCTGAGTAATGAAACCTGGGGCCTGGGGAGCATAGTGCATAAAGAGCCTAGCTTTAAGCCACACACGCTGGGATGGAAATGATGGAGGTGAGCCATTAGCAGTGGAAAATCATCAGTGTATTGGAAGTTCTTAACCACCTTGAGCACTTATAAAGGACAGTGAGTTGTGCAGTTTTTTTTACCGGAGAAAAAAGAAAAAAAACATGTTTTGAGGTTAAAGTCAAATTAGTAGACTTGGGTTTTTATGAGGAAATATGATGTGTGATTATATGAAAATATTCACTCAGAGGTAACTTTTTATGCTTTAACATGGAGACATGTCATTTTTAAGGCACTTTGACACACTTAGCAACCATCAAGACTACAGCTTACAAAATTTGTTTAATAAAAAATGTTTAAATATTGCAGTTTCCGGCACGATTTTGTGTGCTTAAACAGTGTCCTTACTCTGCTGGAGTCAACGCGAGGCCTGGTTGTGTATGACGGAGGAGCCATGTTGAAACCTCGTGGCACCAGATACTCCTCAGCATCCATCAAGTCATCCAGGTCCTCTTCATCCAGAAGGCTCTGGAAGAACTTGCTGTCATTGGGGCTGGGAAGTTTCATGCGGTCGTCTCCCTAAACAGTGCACAATCAAAATTTTATTTAATCTGACTCAGTACATTCATTGGCAGAAATGATAAGTTATACTCAAAAATGATCCACAAAATATCTCAAAAGATCATGTTTTAGTTCACTACATTTGTCCAGTCAGTGGATGGTTGCACAGAAAAGCCTTATTAGGGAGTGCTCTGACAATGAGCTTACTGAGGCAAACACACCTGGATGACCAGGTAGCGCTGGGGGTCACGGGCCATCCTGCAGAACTCGGCAGCCAGCTCCTTGAACTTCGGCCTGCTGTCTGCGTCAATCATCCAGCCTGGGGAGGAGAAAGAGAAAGGAGGAGCAGGAGAGAGATGTAGGGGAGTTAAAGTTTGAAACCCAAGCTGTACATGCATTTAGGATGTGTATGTGGGCATGCATGTGTGTGTTTCCCACAAGACTCAAAGACAGTCAAGTAGAACTGCAGCTTATTGATTGTCCACAATTTTCTAATATTGAAGTTTCTTAACCTTTAGCTCAACCTTTAGCAAGTTTCTTTGCTGGTTTATTGTCATTTTCTTTGACAGACTACTGTTGACCTTCAGTTGCATTTGCAGTTTCATTCAGCCCTGTCACTGCCATCCTGTGTGCTACAATAATATACAATAATGACAGCAATTTATAGACATTTCATTTCAAACCAAAACGATTTTTGACAAATATTTGGCATATTGTAGCATACAACTGGGATGGTTAAGAGACAATAAAATCACTCATAGGTATTGCAGGTTATACCCACATTTCTATATTTATCTTTAAAAAATTAGTAAAATGTAGATATTTGTTGAAGTATTATCCTTATGAAAGGTCACTAGAAATTGGACTAAAAGAACACACTCAGTAAACCTGCATTCATTTGAATCTTTTAACTTTAACCTTCATTTATTCAGAGAACGCCAAATGAGTGGACATGGTGTTCATTTTAATAAAGTTAAGGGCTAAGTGCCTTGCTCAAGGGCAACTCAGAGGTAGTTATTAAGGCAGAGGAAAGCGTTTTTCATTTTGATCTCCAGCCTACTTTTCTCGTCCTGAGGCCACAGCTGCAGTAAACACAGCAAACCCCCTGCAGGAGAAGTTAAAGGCCAGGTGGTGTCTCAGCTCAGATTAGACAGTAAGCAAACTGCTGATTTCAGTGTCTGCATCCTTATTACATATTCTACAACAGTGATGGGTAAAGTGGGGTCTGGGTGCCTCTAGCAGTCCTAGGGGGGGAAATCCATGGATTGGCAGCAAAATATAATTGCTTCATTTAACACAGTACCAAAGAAATAACTGTCTATCCTCACTACATTGAAGCAGTTCTTATCAAATCAGAATATGTGGTTTAATGTATGTTTCCTCTCCATAAAAGCTCTTGATTTTTTTTTCTACTGTCGATCTAAAGCTATAGTTCTCCTTAAATAAACCCTAACGCTCTCTGTTGTCATTTCGCCTGCCTGTCTTCACACAGTTCATCTAATTTCCGCTTCTAGCGCCCCACGCAGGCACATTACCTAAATGAGGTGCAATTACTCCGGCAATCAAACTCTATTTCATCTTTATTGGGGTGGCGCTGAGGCAGCAGGGCACGCAGTGTGACGGCATACCAAATCACAAACAACGGCTCTCAGTCAACGTGTAATTGCAATTAACGCGGCCAATTGCTGAGCTTCCTTCTGGCTTTCGACGGGGCGGCGTGACCCTCCTGTTGGTTTGACTCGGTGCTTGACCTCTTTTGGTTATTTCTGATCACCTGACGTCACTTGATTTTTGTGTGCTTGTGGTGTGTTTGCAAATGTGGTGTGTGTGTATCTCTTTCAGGGTGTTGTAGCACTGCTTTTATCATCACATACTAACTAAATTGTGACTAAATAGTTACTATAAATGCCAGGAGACAACAAACACATATGACAATGGGATTGTTTCATTTCAAATATTAAATTATTTTTGGTTTAAATGAGTGATTGTGTAAATGAAACACCAGATTATGTTGAAAATCAAGCACTTTTCATGGAGTATATTTGAATTCAAGCATATTCCTAACCTTGACACCATAATGGTTAAAATTAAGCATTTACCAAACAAGACTTTGTATGAACCCTGACTAATAAATTAGGAATATATGGGAACCCCCCAAGCATTTTTGCTGCTTGTTAAGTTAAGGGAATCCCTTTGACCTCAGCATTTATAACATTATCGTCCATTTTGCATAGCACATAACATTTATTCTCCTCTTCCAGGGGGAAAGACAGAAATCAGCTGGCATTGTTATTAAGCTACATGGCTGCAGGGCTTTCATGGTTTGCTTCTGTGCTGTCAAAAGCCACTGGCAGTAGTTTTTCTTTTGGAAAAAAAACAATTAGACAATGTGACATTTCGGTTGGGTTAACATTTTTGTCATGGGAATATGTTTTGATATCAAACTGCAAGCTGAATCACATCATTCTCTTTCAACACATTTGGCATTTTAAGCACTCTGCTGTTGTCCTCATCCAGAGCGAATCAGTTGTGTAACAGTAGAATAAGTTTGAATTCATAGAGCCGCAAGCAGCCAATAATGAAGTATATTCATAGTGCAGATACAATATTTGTTTGACAAAAAAAAGACTAGATAATTAAAAAAGAAAAAGAACTAAGAACTGCAATGGCAGGGAGGGAAAAAAAAGTCAGAGGGGAGAAGTTGATGTGACGTAATTTTTATGAGATTTTCAGCCACCACCAGAAGACAGGGAGTGACAGAAAAGTCGCCATAGTTGGGTTCAGGCAGGGTAGAGCGATGGCCAGACTGGTGCGGGGAAAAGGATAGCCAAGTAGCCAATAGCTGGCAGATCTCATAGCATGGATTGGCGTGCATGTCTGGACCGTTTCCTGGAAATATGGGAGGGTGGATCCCTCCGCAGCCATGTACACCAGCACCAGGGTTCTGAATCCAGCCAGGGGAAGGAATACAAGATGGGAGAGACATAGGAGAATTTGGGGAGGATGAAGAGAAGGCGGGTTTTTGGATGAGTTGTACGGGTTTGGAGCGAGAGTTGGGGTAGGTCGCCTGGGAGGGAGGTGTGGTAGTCCAGATGGAGGATGACACGAACAAGGATGTGGGCAGAGTCCCTGGTGAGGACGGGGCCTGCATGTTGCAGACCATAAAACCAGCATCTCACCCGTTTCATGACAACATCTTTTTCTCTAACTTTTCATCTCTCCTCTTTACATATCAACTTCTCTTCCAGCCTTGAATCGAAGCCCCAGAGCTCCAATAACACCTTACCAGATGAATATTAAAAATATGAGCCCTTTTATTAAACTACAACTCATCTGTGGCACCTCGAGCTGAGTGTTGCAGCAGTGTATAAACATGATTTAAAAACAAAGAAATAAGATTATGCGCTCCACAACAGTCACAGTGTTGGAGTGCTGATCTGTAACATTATCTTTAATGCTGCCACCTGTGGCTGAGGCAACAGTTATGTTTAGAAATGTGTGATATGTAGCAAGACACAAGCTTTTTTTTAATCTCAATGATGATTAATTTTTATATACAAATTATTTGATGGTTCAAGTGAGGATTTAAGTGTCCCAGACTTTACTATTCTGTTTATACTGAGGTAACAATCCCTTTATATCTCTGGAATTATTAAGCCATTTCAGGCATTGTTTCGAATCAATGAGCAGGACTGTTATTGATTTTGATATTGTTGTTGTATTTTGCATCAATGTGATTGAAAGTATTTAGATTTTTCAAGCATTAATAGTAGAATAGTTAGACATTTTGGGAAACATGTTTATTAGCTTTCTTGCTGAGAAGATCGATACCACTCTCATGCCTGTCCGTTAAATATGAAGCTACAGCCGGCAGCAGCTTAGCTTAGCTTAGCATAAAGCAGGGGAAGCAGGGGAAACAGCTAGCCCGGCTCTGTCCGGAGGTAACAAAACTCACCTGACAGCTATTAGGCTTATAATTTAACATGTTATACCTGGTTTGTTTAATCCGTACAGAAAACATGATGCTAGACAGCTAGCAGAGACTCTAGGAAGTTACTGCTCCCGGCCAAGAAATAGTCCAGCACATAGCCCCCCCCCCCCCCATAAAACCACAACTTTATTACACTTTTGTATGTATTACACAAGACATAACTTGCTATTTAGTGAGCTTTGGAGGTGCATTGTTTTCACCTTCAGACAGAGCCAGGCTAGCAGTTTCTCCCAGTTTCAAGTCTCTATGCTAAACTAAGCTAACTGGCTGCTGGCTCCAGCTACATATTTAGCAAACAGATATGAGAGTAGTAATGACTTTCCCATCTAATTCTAGGCAAGAAAGTGAAAATGTTGAGCTATTCCATTATTTTTTGGTTCAATTCATGAGCAATTCATTTTTAGCAATTTTACAATTTATTATTGCAGTTTTTGGACTGGTTTGAGCTTTTGTAAGTGTGTGTTTTCTCACATTTGACCATGACCATGTAGACATCTATGGTGCAAATGGGTGGCTGGGGCAGACGCTCCCCTTTCTCCAGAATGTCTGGGATTTCTCGCGTGGGGATGCCATCGTACGGTTTGCCTCCGAATGTCATCAGCTCCCAGATGGTCACTCCTGGGAGAGAACAAAGACAGACAGAGAGAGATGGGAAGGTGAGACAAAGAGCCAGAGAACAACAGAGAACAAGATGAGCAGATAGATAAAGGGGCGAAAATGCAAATACAGGAAACAGGATTTCAGGTCACTGACTTCCTTCCTCCCACAGTTATGAGCATGTGAAACAGTGACGTCTACACATACGCATGAACAACAATACATTAAGCACCCACCATAACTCCACACGTCACTCTGATGGGTAAACTTCCTGTAGTGGATGCATTCCAGAGCCATCCATTTAATGGGCATCTGAGGAGAGAGAGATAGATACATAAAGGTAGGGATTTTATGATGAAACAAGCAAAAGAAAGAAAAATTCTGAATCATAAATGTCACATTTACCGTATTTATTTACACCTGAATTGCAGACAATTTTCCATTATGCTATTTTGCTCAACAGCTGCCCCATCTTTTAATCAAGCGTTGGTGAGATATTGGGAAATCAACAGTGCTTTCAACCATAGTTTTGCTTTGCTCAATATTACTCAAGTACTGTGAATGATTAGCTTCAGTCTAACCCAGGGATCATCAATAGTGAGCGTGCTTTTTGAGATACTAAATGAGATTATATTGGCCATTTGTCTCACATTATCTCAATAGCCCAGTATGTTTAGAGCAGGCAGTGTGTGAAATAGTAATAACAACAGGCCCTTTGACATTCCTGACAAGGACAATGGCACACATTGCCATATCCTAACTGCCGTATGATTTCCATATTGACTGTAGAGGGGAGTTTTCAGCTGTAAAGCCCACTGAACAAGGCAATTATCTGGCCTTTATGCATGTGAACGCACATATGCACACGCATGTACATGCACCGGTCATTTAAAATACAGCCCCCTCCCTTCGTGTGAGGGAATGACACACACACTTGCTCTTCGGGGAAATGAACAGGAAGAGGGGAAATGAAATGCTTCAGGTTGGAAATGTGGTAAGGCGCCTCCACTTTCATCTCTGCTGATTTATCTCTCACGGCGCGTCTATTTTTATGGCATGCATGTAGATCTGCTGACAACAGCTCTCATTTATCAAGGCATCAGTGAATACCAACATGGAGTCAATCACTCAGATGGTTGCATCAAACCCACTTGGTCTGCTTTATGAAAATACTTTTTTTTTATTTGCCCACAGATAACAGCTCAAACTTCAACTCAAGATGCGGTGGCTACCCTCAGGCCTCCAGCTGAATAGATGCAGCAGTGAACAAGCCAATTTAATAAAGGGAGTTGATCAGGACAATTTGCATAGCAAGTCTCAAGCGAGGGAAAGAGAAGGGGCTTCTGATTAATGTAGTCTGGGTCCCCAAACAAAACAAACTGATTGGAACTGTGGCTGCATTATTTGTTTGGATGAAGTGCTTCCAAATTGTATTTTACTGAAACTAAATTCGCCAGACTTTGCCTGACCAAAAGAGCCCTGTGATTGGTAAAGATGCTCCGCGGCACACAAAATACATTACTTTATGTTTTTGTTTGCCTTTCAGAGAACTATGCGTTCACCTCATTTATTCGCAAAGCAAAATTTGAGACGGCAACTACGTCCACGCTAAGCTGGCTAAATTTGAAAATGTCTTTTACGCATGAAAATTTGTTTTTTTTTGTAAAAATCTCCATTACATTGAAAGCTGATATGAAATAGGAAAAAGGCTCTTCTTCTTTTTCCTCCCTCTTTGGCTGGTAAACAAGAAAATTATGCATCACAGCCAACATCTTGTAAGGTGGAGACATCACAGCCCGGTTATTCTGTTTTCTCTGTTCTGCTCTCTTATGCTCTCCATCATCACCTCTACTGTGTTTCAATACAGCCGCACTTATGATTTAGTTGTTCCCATTTACATTTTTTTCAGTTTCTGTTGCCAGACCACCGAGCGAGCAGAAAACAGTGATTTGATCAGAGGTTATAAATATTATCTGTTACCCAAGGCGAAAAAGTAATTCCTGCTCTGAGACGTCTGACAAATCAGTATTTTATGTTCGCGAAGTCGTCTGACAGAATACAAGTTAATGACAGCAGCTATTCTGTGTGATTGGCTGTATTGACATTTAAAATGAGTGATCACAGAGAAAGTTGGAGGTGACAGAAAGTTGTCTCTTAACTTCTTAACTGCCTTCTTAACTTTACTGCTACTGCGGCACAGTGTCACACAGAGGAGGCTTAAATTATACAATAAAATGTTGTATACACGTATACACGCAGTGCAACTATGCTAATGTGCAGGGCAATGTGCTACACAAGGCTGAGGACATACAGAGGTCACATCTGCATCTTTAGATGATCTATTTTATTCTAGTGCTGAAATGATTATGAGTAGTTGGACCTTAAAAAAAAAAACAAATTTGATAATCAATTAATCGTTTAAGTCATTTGAGTATAAATGCCAAACACTTGTTGTTTAGAGCTTCTCAAATATCAGTGTTGCTTCACTTTGGGTTCTTTTGACTGTTGGCCAGACAAAACAAGCACTTTTACGATATTGCATCAGGCCCTAGTCATTTGACAAGCTAAATATAGTCTTTATTTTTGACATTTTATACACTTAACACTTCAGAATATTAAAAAAATAAAATAATCAGTAGACTATTTGAAAATGAAAATAATCATTAGCTGAAGCCTTATTTACTGCTTTAAAAATCAGACTGAACTACTCATCCACTTGACAGTGCTACATAGATGCACACACATTCAGAGAGAGCCACGCAAATACTTTTGGCCCTGGAGCCTCACGAACGTCCCCTGTCACCAGCAGTGACCTTTTATTTTATTACTTTTTGGTTGCAGTATTAACTACTTACGTCAACCCATTTATTTTATGTTAGCTGTCACATGTGTTAAATCTCTCTTAGCCAGGTAAGTACTGTACACACACAAAAACCTGCTCACGCCTCCACTTACACCAACCTTGCCCCCGTCTGCGTTGTACTCCTTCTCGTCAGCGTCCAGCAGGCGCGCCAGGCCGAAGTCGGTGATCTTGATGTGATTGGGCGACTTCACCAGCACGTTCCGGGCTGCCAGGTCCCTGTGGACCAGCCTCCTCTCCTCCAGGTACATCATCCCCTGAAAGAGAGAAAAAAAAAAGAAAAGAAATAACTATGAATCCTCTCAGGGAGTCGTTTATCATTTTATATTCCATGATCGGAGCAGTCTGAGATCGTCGATGCGGTAAATGTCAGCACTAACATAAAATTATTGTCATAACTGTCATCATCATTAACCGCACACCCACACAGACATTTAGATTCAATCTTTCATCGTTATCATACCTCATATATATGACTCTAGGAGACAGAGCTGAGTAGCTTTTATAGCAATTCAGAGATGTCAGAAAGTCAGACCTTCAGACTTGTGACGAATGAGCAGAACAACCTCTTGAATCCCAATTCTGAGAACAAAACATTTCTCACATCCAAGGTTTCTGAGATGCAGTTATCTGACGTCACGTCAACATGCATTCAGAGACTCCAGTGTGACCACCACGGACAATTCCATATTAGAAATCCTCACATTTTTGATGCATGTATGGCCTTTGAATGTCTCTTGATTCATGCATGGTAATTGATGAAACATATTTGAAATGTAGCAGAGGACATCTTGCAGGAGTGTGTTTCTCTCCACTGTTGCCCAAAAGCTGGACCAACTGGCTGGTACAACTAGAAGATAAAACAGGTACTGGCTGTGTTGGCAGTGTGTAACATCACTGTCTTCTTCTTGTAACGCGTCCAACTCAAGTATAATCTTGTTCAGTCACAACTGAGATTGCGTCCCTGACATGTCCTCGGTAATTGGGGCCATTTTCGAGATGGCTAGGCAGGGTGAACAATGGATGTTCTTCCAATTTGTTAACGTTGATTATGAACACCCGATGAGCGACGCAAGTAATGGGGAAAAAAAAACAAAGCCTTGAGCGGAGGGGATGGCAACTTTGCTTTGCAGCCTTAATTTGTTGCTCAATGGGCTGGACTGCAGCAGGCACTCTCGACAGTCGCACAAAAACCTATTTGCAGCCATGCGAGCATGCTCACACGCACACACACAAACTCTCCGTCGTCTGTGCTCATAGCTGAACAAAACAGCCAGATGAGCCAGGCAGGCAGACAGGCAAGGCTGGGCCAATTGAAGTGTATTAGACTGGATGTTAAACAAGTGGATGCCACTTTGCAGGTGGATCAATAAAAACACCTTGGTGAGGAGGGAGGCAGTCATTGTACTCAGCAGACAATGAGACATTTCAACCAAGGCTCACGCCTCTGCTGGCATGAGAGAATCATTGCCCATTTGAAATACTTACGGTGAAAATACTGTATGTGTGTGTGTGTGTGTGTGTGTGTGTGTGTGTGTGTGTGTGGGCACATGTCGAGGCACATTGCGTTGAAATGCTTGTCGTGGTGAGCCGCACTGCCTCCTCCCAGACGAATGTGAGGATAAATCGATAGTGCCGACGTCTGGCTCACCGCTGGCTGAGCCCTCATCCATCATCTGCTGGCCTCGCGGAGACAGACGTGTACAGACACACATACACACACACACACACACACACACACGCTGACAGAGACCACCCGGAGACCACCTATACGCAAAAGCAAGACATATCTCACCAAGCACACTTGGTGACTCTCGCAATATTTCCATCTGTCAGTCTGTTTGCATGTCTCTCCCTCTCTTTCTCTTTTATCCACCAGTTCGGGACGCTTCCTACTTCCTTATCCTGTGTCCCTCTTTTTGCTAAAGTAGCTCCTGTGCCTCTTTCCTCGCCAATAATGACGACTATGTGCTGGGACAAGGCCCAAAACGCCCCCCTTTTACTGAAAGTGTATTTAAAATAGATTACTTCTGGGGGGTTCGGGCAGGCGATCAATAACAATGCTGATTACAATAAGCCCGAAGACGACCGTGCCACGCAATATTTATCCCGATGTCGACGTCGAGAGGAATTAGGAATCAATGGCCCACACAGTCCATTAATACACTTCGACTTAAAGTGACAGGGCAATGAGGGGAGGCCATCGCACTGACAGGGGGAATGTACGGCAGCTCAAGGAGCCAATTAATTTTCAGCCACTCCGGGCAGTAAACACCAGCGTCCCAGTGGAGGATGTGGGGGCAGCCTTGGTTTCAGGTCGAGAGAGGGTCCCGCTGATTGTGCTGCTTTAACACTGCTTAAGTGGTGCAATCCCCAGAGTCCTGAGGTCCTTAAAAATGGAAGTGGAATTGGATAAATTATGATTGCATAGCCTGTGTACTGTAGATCATACAGGAACTTGCAGAGGAGGTAATTAAACCTGCCATGTTTGGTAAACAACATTACTGTTCTGTTAGAACCCACTGACAAGTCCAAAATCTCCTTCCTTTTTATGCTCTGGAGCCTTCAGCTGTGCACAACAATACACAATATTACCTGTGTATGACTGACAGGTAGAGATGGTCCCTGTCACCTCTTGGAGAGCTTCCCAGATTGGGTGTAGGGTTCATTGTATTATTGCATGTTGGTCATCTAATGAATTATAGATGAAGTAATCTTTGTTTGAGGAAGTTCTGCAAAATCCAAACCAAATGAAGTTGCTAACTGCAAGTTGCAACAACAGACTGAATGAATAGTGAATGAGTAAAGCGCCTGCCCAAAAGGCACAATCACTTTCTGCTCTCTCTCAGCCATTATTTTCCTCAGAGGAAGAGCTAAATTTGGGGCCGTGCGGCACTCCAAACTTTCCACTGGGCTGCTGCACTCAAAGTTCAAAGTATATATTCACAGCTGACCTTTAAGGGAAAGATGATGTACGTGTTGATGTACAAAAATGGAGGGAAAATGCATCTTGTGTCTCTTTGAGTTTCCTAACAAGCACAATAAAACTTTACTTTTATACAACACATTCATGTGAACAAGGGTAATATCATTTAGTGATATAAACAAAGCTATGTCTTATGTCCAATTTCTTTTAAAAAGTCTGCAGGTTTGCAGACACTAACAATCCGCACAAAGGCTCCTAAAGTTCATATCAGAGCCCTTAAGCACCTGCTGAATTTGAAGCGAGACAGACCTAAGCCCTTGCAGACTTAACAGAAGTGCATCTAAAAGTCTGTGACACCGTGAGACCGAAGAATGAAATTGTAACATAGAACCTTGCTAAAGGTGACTTGGAAAAGAAAAAATAAGGAGGCAGTGAGCATTTAAAGACTTCAAGGGCATCTGATTACATTCACTCTGAACTTGTACCTATGAAAGTGCCAATTTTTCAAGTTATTGAAGCAAAACCAAAACAAAAAAAAAAATAATTAGAGCTTGACAGGTCATGGGAAAGGAGATGAAATACAATGTTAAGGCCTGAAATGTGTTTACTGCCCCCAGTGAAATCATATGTTGAAGCCGTAAAATGGCACATAATCCACTTTGTTAAAAGAGACATATTAGAATGAATCCTTTATGTTTAAATTTCACCGTACTGTTCATCCAATCCATTATCTATAAATCTCTATATAAGTCAATGTTAATGTTGACATTAGGTCAGAACAACATGAACTGTCACTGTCAACAGCAGCAGCAGGTTTGAATACATTTGTCCAGTTCAGGAGAAGGTCTCCATTTCCAGAAAACACGTACTTGAACCCCATACGAAAGGCCCCGTGAAGCATTTTCCCAGCAGCTTTCCCCAGCTCTCACAGCACACAGAGAGCTTTGTGAGCCACATGCTACATTGGAGCCTTAAGATTAAGGACCCACCAGCACTGTTGCACATCCCAAATGACACCGGGGTATGTTTTAAGCCCTCAGAGCATAAAGTGCTACTATAGTAGTTTGAAATATTTTAACTTTTTTTTTAGCCAAAAGCATTGTACTTTATGGAACTTTTCAATAGCTGTTTAGCCAAGACCTTTGCAAGAGTCAGAGTGTGCTTTAGGACAAGTCAGCAGTACTGTCACCCATTAGCCACTCAGTGTTGGTTTGTGAATGTGCAGTAGGGATTTCACACTGACAACAGCTCTGGATTGATTAAACTACTAATGCAGCCAAATATTTCACCACCCAACACTTGATTGTGATTGTACAAGATAAAAAGGGAAGCCCTGCAGCCTGATGCACCAGTCTGTTAGTAAGTGTAAATTGTAGACTAACTGCTACAATGTTCAAATGGAAGAGATAGCCACTTCTAAATAGTGACAGAAGTTAAGAGACCGACAATAACTAAATAAAATAAAGGGGAAGATGGCTGTATCGTGCATGGTCATAAATTATAACACCATCACCAAAAATTACAAGTTTCTGTTCCAAAATAATGGGAACTATCCAGCACAAGACTGAGCATGTCAGTGTCATCATAAATACAGAGAGATATAGGCTGTGGGCTACTAAATCAATGCTTTGTGCTAGGTTACACGTTAACTCTCACTGGTAAAACAACAAACCATGAGTTAAAATGACCGTACACAACTTTAAAAATGGAAAAAAAAAACAGATCACTGGAACACAGCTTCTTCTTTTGGCTTGGATTAAGTGGTAATGTATAAGCACAATAATAAATGATGAGGTGTCCTGATTAGAGCCTGACCAAAAAACGAAATATCAGCCAATTTTAGTTTGTTGCCGATAGATCAGTGTCGGCTGAGAAGTTGCTGTACAGAAATGCCATAAATATGTAATTAGTCTTCTAAAAAACATTGTCCCATCACATACAGTAGTTTGTCTTTTTATTACTTTTTATAACTCTAAAATATCATTATCAGTATGGGTCTCAAAACTCCAGTATCAGTTGGGCTCGTCCTGAAAAGAAAATAATTAAAATTAAAGAAAATAACAGACCAAGTGGCAGAATGCGAACTTCATGTGATAGCCATCTTTACATCCCACTCATATGTTCACTTCACGCTTGTATTTTACACTCCTCTGCTCTGTTTTTCTGTGCTACCAAGACAAAAGATTGACTATGATACTGAACTCAAGAGTAATATGAAGGAAATAAGGCTTTGAATAGTTCTTTTCCTTCATCTAAGTGTTCAGTCAAAGGCGTGTGAGAGGATGTGGTATGTTGTGAATAGTAACTTTATAGTTGATCATCCTGTGACCCAACGCTGGCTACCGGGCAGGATAAAATCTCATTTTTTAAACAACAGTGAGGGTCTGTTTCATCTCTGCTGGGTCCTGAATTGTTTACAGAGGCTAAAGGTTTTCTAAAGCACGCAATGGGACCAGGTCATGGCCGGCCTGCGACCCATTAGCACCTCTCTAGCAGGAAGAAAAGCAGACTAAAGATCTGAGTCGCCAGTAATGGAGGAAAACAAGGGGATGAAGCCAGGCATGAAAAAAATAGTGGAGTAGTGTGGAACTGCAGGGAGCAGTACACCTCAGCGGGAGAGAAAGATGTTGTGAAATAAAAGATGCTGGGTATAAAGGAGAGAAGTTGGAAGGTAAGTGGAGGAAGAAGAGGAGGAGGCACATTATGGAGTACAGCAGGTAATACATTCAACTCAGGTCTTCAGTAGATCTGGTATTTGTCTGCGATATTACCAACATGAGCTATACACTAACATGAAATAGTTGCAGAATTCATTTAGTAGGACTTTTCTGTATGGGTTGCCAGGCAACATGCTCTTTGAGGAAGCAGTGGGAACCATCAGTGGTTAAATAGTTTTAATGATACAACTCTTGGGCACAAACGCTTGCACAATATCCACGAGCTACAGTTTATTTGGGAATACATGTCAAGAAAAGCTGGGAGAAAAAAAAAAGGCAGGATGCTCAGTTTCTTACAGGAACTAGACGGTGAGGTGCCTGTTTCCGGAGGGAGCGATAAGAGCACCGCATGTGGTGCCCCCCCCACCAATCTCCTGCTAATACCCCCGCTGCAAACCCCACCTCCCCACCGAATGGGTGAAGAGGCAGCAACAATGTGAGCAATATGGGACTGTCCGCACGCCGAGAACTGGGACCAGTGTGATAAGGAGCGCGCACAATGGGTCTGCTCGGGTGGCACAGGTGGTCGTCTGTCATGCGCTGTGTGCTGCGCAGGAGATAGAATGGGAGGCATTCCCACAGAGCTGGCAGTCTCCAAAGCATGTTTGTGTGTGTGTGTGTGTGTGTGAGTGAGAGAGAGAGAGCGAAAGAGACAAATAGAAGGGGTGAGAATTAGCCAGTCAATATCCAGATGCGCCTCTCTTTAATCGTGTATATTCACATGAGTGCATAACAAATTTTATTCGGAAACACTATCGAAAACTCTTTCTGAAGCACTTTTACATCTAGGTTCAGCACAGAGACATTCGCAACATTGGGCGTTTAGATAATATGCTAAGGTAGTGTACTGTCTTGAATTATCTCCACGGAAACCAATAAGCTCCAAACTGCGTCACCGGATGGTTAATGAACGATTCAGGTGAATGTGACATAATGTGACATAGATAACGACAGCTCAGTGGTGGCGCAGCAGTCGGGGTGCAGGCCCATTTACTCCGCATTGAGCCGTTCTGGAGCTACGGTGCAGGAAAAAAAAAATGCACCTATCTATCAACCTGAGCTGAGCTGAGTGTGTTTATGAGTGTGTGTGTGTGCATCTCTGTGCAGCTGTGAGTGCGAGGGGCGTGCACAGTGCGGGGTTTTGAAGGCGAGATAAAGCATTTCAAAGCAAGAGAGGGTGAAATTCCCTCGGTGGGAGTGGATTTTAAGAACAATGTCAGAATTTACCGGCAGTTGATGTCCTCCCGCTTCCGCTTTCCTTAATTACCTCCACCTCAAGAGAGGGAAGCAAATGTAAAAATATCTAAGCTCTGTCGCCATGATCTCAACTCCCCTGTGGGACAGAAAGATCCTTCCAAAATGTCACTGTGCAGGCAATAAAGGACCGCTGCTGGCAAATTTACATGAGCAAATGTCAATAATTTTTTGGCTGCTGCAGTGGAATTAGAAAGGGGGAAACAGCAACTTTTTCAATCAGTGGGATACATTTCTACTCTTTTGAGTAAAGATGTAATGTAGATGTAAAAGTTGCAAACCCTAAAAGCTATTCACTCTTGCAATCGAATCAACAATCAGCTGCGACAAAAGATGACATTTGCAGCGATGCAGCTAAATGTCCTTGCTGGGTGAATGTGCTAGCCAAGCATCAATTAACAGCGCTCAAGTGGGATCCTGTGAAGTTTGAGATAGCCTATGGGCGGCCGTGGGGACAGTAATGACGGGTTTCATCGACAGCTCTGCGGCCTCGGAGTGCGACAGGTGAACCAAACAGAGAGGAGGAAGAGTGAAATCACGAGGGAGGGAGGGAGCAGAAGAAGAAGCAGGAGTGAGAACATCTGATCCTTATTTGAATCAACTGAGCACCAGGCTATACACTCGACGCAGCATCCAACCTTCACGGTAATGGCTGTAATTTGTCTGCTACTTGCTGTGACACTGATAAGTTATAATTTTCAATCACAGCGGATAATTATCGCGGTGAGAAGCTGTCGGACTTCTCTTGATTCGACCTGCCCACATATGAGAATTTGTCTCTTCTCGTATGGAAAAGGGACAAATTGCTCTGTTGACATTAACACATGCGTGTAAAAACACAGGCATCTGCATGTACATGAGTGATAACTAAAATCTTATATTTAAAGGCATGATTGCATATGCGTATGCACAGAAACAAGTCACAAAATGCTAATATTTCCCTTCCTCACTGCATTATGTTTGTTTAAAATACGGCTGCTATTATGAAGAAAATGAAAACTGGATTTCACAAAAATGATTCGTATCGGAAGCCGGCGGGATTATTTGTTACTTGTTTTATTAAAATGACATTTGTAGGACTTGATAATAGAAAAAAAAGCAAGTTTGATACAGTGGCAGGATTTCAGATGGTCACGAGGAGTTGCAGGAGAATCCCCGCGAATTTTCCGCCGCCGTCGCCGTTCATCTGCATGCGCGCATATGTCTGTGTCTAATGAGCCCTGGCTTTAAGGCGTCATGAGTAATGGGTGTGTATGCAGAGAGGTGACCGATCCAATCAGGCCTTCCTACCCAGTGGATCTGGCAGTCAAATCCCTCCCCTTATGCATCCTTGAGCACTGCTGATCCTTACAGATAATTAGAAAGACCCGGGGGGCTTATCCCTTCACAGCCCGCTCTCCTCATCACCTCGTACTCTTCCTCCTCAGTCTCCCTCCGCCCCGTTTCCTCATTTTGTTGCATCAGCAGGGACATGTACGTACTCCTAGGTACTGGTCCATGTGTGTGTGTGTGTGTGTGTGTATGGAAAAATTTGTGAATGTGTTTGCGTTGGAGGAAGGGGAAAACTGCTCAGGGTGCACATTAGTTGGTTTTGTTTTGTTCTTTATGATGTTGGATAGTATTATGGGTTGCGCTGTTTGGTAATCACGGCGTGATGTGCTTTTCCGACAAGCTCTGAGATGCAAAGAATTGTGGGACTGCATTATTAATGAAAGCCCCTGGGAAATGAAGTGCTGAACATGGATCACTACCGTATAGCCTGCTGACAGTATTAAATTCACTATAACTTAGTATAATGTGTTTTAGTAGAAAATATAGACTGGAATAAAAGAAACTGAATCTATAAGGAGGCACTGAGAACATCAATCATTCACTGTGTATCATCATTTCCCGCCATTCAAAAATCTTTTCCAGCTAGTTTTTAGTTAACTCCCTCTATGGAAAAAATCAAAGGATTAAAATTTGCTATTCACCCTTAAGCTACAGTTAGCATCCAATAGCATTTGCTCAGTTGTCATGAAAATTGATCTGTTGACATGTGACTTCTTGTCCATGTTGGCTTGAAAGTTAAGCATTAATTGAGTTAAACAAAAGTAAAGCTAAAACAAAAGCTTCAGAAAAAGCAAGTAAGTGGACCTTGAGTTTGTTTGGATTGTTTTACTATTTCCAACATCAAGAATGAACTTCGATGCTTAACCTTTAAGCTAACACGGACAAGAATCTTTCATGTCGACAGATCCATCTGAAACTCCATCTGCTGAAGATGCCTGTTAAAAGCTCTGGAAACAACTAGTAAGCAGACCTTGAGTTGGGATTGTTTTGTCACACTACTATTTCCAAAATCAAGAATAAACTGTGATGCTATAGTGTTGTTTTTATGGCTGCAACAAAACAGCTGTCATGAATTTTAAGTCACAAAAATTATAAATATAACTAAAATTAAGAACTTAAACTAATATTTGATGAATTAGATGCAAAGCTTAATAAATATGGGTACCATCAACTTGGAGCAGGAACCAAACTCTAACTTAACTTCACTGTGACTTAACTGCCACACTTCCATCAACTTCCAGAACCAAGGTTCTGATGTTCTCTGACGCACGTCAGACTTGTTCCATTTTCTCGACATGTTCAACACATCAATGATGAATACAGTGAGGTGAAAAATATGTTTCACCTCCAGGCGGCATCATGTTTGCTCATCAGCTGTTAACAAGAATTTAAATGTACGCTGTTGACAGGAGTCACGTTACTCTTCAGTTCATAATCGTAATTGCCTTTCAGTGCAAAGCAGAATGTTTTTTAATCACTCTATGGTTAATTGCTCCTGAGATTGCTTTTGATTTACTATATCTATACTTATACTATACTATACTTATCTATAGGATGGCAAAGAGCACTGATATCTGGTATCTGAGCTATGTTGTTTTAAAGTAATATTCACTATTTGAACATACTGTTACATCTGAAAGAGGGTTTCCTACATTGTTAAATGCACTTTTTAAATATTAATGAGATAAACTCAGTAAATGATGTTGTTATTAAAAATGTATTGACAGCATTTCTCTGTGAAATCTATTATGTAAATATATACAATCATTACTGGTCTTCTTACAAGCATAATGCATGTACGCCTGCCTCTTCTAAGATGCGTATCTCTTGGGGCTTTCTGAGCATGCCCAAGGTGTATATTTAGGAGCCCCTGCCAGGCAGTTGGCTATAGTGTTTCCAATGAAGGGTGAGGAGAGGCTCTCAAGATGTATGAGGGCAATCTATACGAGACAAAGACAAGAAACAATGTGTTGGAGAAAAAATAGGTCCTTGGGGTACCACAAGGATCATGGAGAGAGGAACCAAAGTGATGCTCACACAAAAGCCCACTGCTCAGTTCTGAATTTATACTGACATCTGCTTTGTTCATGTATACCTAGACTTCTTCTGCAAATATAGTTTAGCTTTAGTTATCCAAACTAACAGTTGGACTGAAATCAAGATGGTTGACATCCATATTGAAAAACTAGAAATCCATGAAGCTTTTCACTGTTTTGCTAGCAAACATTAGTCCAGTCAATTTTATTCATAAAGCCCAATATCACAAATCACAAATTTGCCTCAAGGGGCTTTACAATCTGTACAGCATGCAGCACCCTTTATCTTTACTTCTGAGTAAAAACAAAAAGTAATCGGCCATTTAAGTGCTTAAACAAATGACCAATGCTGTCAGTTTTCTAGTGAGAACAGTTTCAGGACCACATGTCAACATGGCTGACCTGGTTGACATCCTAATTGAAAAGAAATGAAAATCCATGAAGCTTTTTGGCATTTTGCTAGCAAGCATTATGTCACAGGAGGAAAAAAGTGAAAGAAGGGCAATATCGGCAGCAGTGTAAATGTCTAAATACACGTACGCATGAGTCCATTGAGACGTTCCTCCCACTGAGATACAATGACATGATAGACACAAGAGCGCAGGAGGGGAGGGGATTTGATTCAAAGCCAAGCCTGGTATTTATCCTCCAGTGAGGGAGGGAAAGTTGAAGGATATGTGGTGGGGGGAGGGAGGGAGAGAAAGAGAGCGAGATAGAGCGGGGGGTAGGAAGAAGTGTTAAGGCTTGGCTAATGAGTACAGACGAGATGTGTTTGCTCAGCACCGAGCGGCGTTTGCGGGGAAGTGAATGACACAGAGGGCTCCACACTAAGCTTGACCAGATTGGATCTCCTGCCATCGGGTGGCATCTCCAGGGAGCCACCACGGGATGCTAATCTAAACACACACACACTCATGTGAAGGCATACACATCTGTGCGTCCACACAAGAATATTAACACACATATGGGGCCACAGATCAGGAGCCAAATGTAAAAGTCCACAGATTTTACTTTTCCTTTCCCTGACTAAGCAGTGGGGGGAGATGTGTGCTGATTTGGTCAGAAAAAGAAGTGTTTATGTGAGTTTATGTGTAAAGGCATCTTTTTCTTGAGTCTGTATGTGCTTAGTTTTCCATACACATGGCTGATGTACTGCTTGTGCACACATGCTTCCATGCATATTTTACCACAACGTAGTGCAGTATCAAGCTCGTCTTGGAGAAATTATTTAAGGTCAGTGTTCGGCGCCATCATTAGCACTGTCAATCTGTAAAACGCCGTCCAGAGCCGCCATGACAGCAGCGCGCTACTCTAACTGGAGGGTTTTCCTGCAGGGCATGCTGTGCTAATGTCAGTCCACAAGTTTGCCGGTGGGTATGTTTATACGAATCGCTCCACTCCATCACCGCTCACCAACCGAAGGCCTGAATGTGGCCTAGATACTCTGTCCAACAGTCATCCCACCTCCATGCCCCCAAAAACCAATCAAGACACTCGTCCAGCCCAGGCTTCAGTGCCAAAGCCAATCATTTCACCGGCAGGACAGCGACTTGCAGAATCTATTCTACTTTCATTATACTGAGCCTGAGGAGAGAGACTGGGAAAGGAAGACAGAGAGAGAAAGTGAGAGGAGAGGAGAGGGGAGCCAAATTAAAAGACTCCCCTAGCCCCGCATACACTCAGTTCCGATCCCATATTTAATTCAGTGATTGATTTGTTCATTAAAATACATCCCAAACCTAATTATTCCATTAATAATCCATAACCTAATGAAAAAAAATACTCTGTATATGTGTGTGTGAGAGGGAGAGAAGGAGAGAGGGATTCAAGAAGAAGATGCAGAAACAGACAGAAAGGCGAGAAAGAGGTCATTTATTTTGCACTGAGAAACTCCGTTTTCTACAACTACACAAACATTTGCATACATGCAGGCGTAAAGTATGAGGAGATGTAGGGCAAACTCTGACCTCTGTTAACCCCAGCACATGGCCACCATGGAAGAGAGAAATAGGCAGATTTGTAAAAGGAAAGGAGATGTAGCTGCTTGCAAGTGAATGGAGGAAAGGAAAGGGAAGGAAGGAACAGAGACGAGCAAAGGGAAGTAAAGAGAAGAGAAAAGGAAAGGAAACAAAATGAAAGGAAAAGAAAGGATAGCAAAGGAATGGACATGAAAAGATAGGAAAGGAAAGAAAACAATATGAAAGGAAATGTGGAAAAGGACGGGAAAGGAGGTAAAGGAGAGGACAAGAAAGAATATGAAAAAAAGGAAAGAAGGGAAATAAAAGGAGGGAAAGGAAAGGGCAGACACAACATATGAGGAAAGGAAAAAAAAATTGTTATGGAAATAAAGGAAAGGACACAAACAAAGATTGGAAAGGAGAAGAAAAGAAAGGAAAGGAGGGCAAAAAAGGAAAGGAAAGAACAAGCCTAATAAATTAGAGGCCATTCACACAGATCTATAGAGACCTCTGTGTGCGTCCTGTATTATGTGTGTAAGTGCATGTGTGTGTCGTTATGTGAGCGTCAGTCATTGTGTGTGTGTGTGTGTGTCTGTGGCAGTGGGGCAGCCCTGAGTGTGGCTGTAGATTAATGGGGGCCATTATCTCAATGCCCAAAACACTCAGTGATGAAGAGTCACTGCCTGGCGACAGGCCTCGGCCAATCAATTTGCGGCGCAGCGGTCACCTGCCCGGGTCAGAGCCCACATACGGCTGGTGTTTGTGCTGTTATTGTGGTGGTGGTGGGCGGAGGGTTGGCATTCGACATTATGGTAAAATAGGAAAACAGAGAGTTCCTCTCCGCCTGGTTCATGTAGTTTGGCAGTTAGCAAGGACAGACTTCACGCATCATTTCTCTCTGGCTAAACACACTACAATGTATGTACTCATCAGTTCCGGAAAGTACATTCACTCAAGTACTTTATTTAAGTAGAGTTTTGAGGTACTTGTACTTCAGTATTTCCATTTCATGCTACTTTATAGTTCTACTGCACTACATTTCACAGGTAAATATTTTACTTACAAACATTATCAGGCCCCTGATGTGCTTTAATTATATATCTCAAAGTAATTGTGTTGACATTCTTTCATTCACTTTGTGATATAGAGGGATGATTGGAAGGTTTTCCTTGTCTCGCTACTGAACAGCAGCAATGGAGTGCAGTTATTAACAGCAAAGTAATGATGTTTACATTCTTTGATTCATGTCGTGATGGAGAGCGATGATCACGACAAGCAGAGGGTTAGTGACCAAAAATGCTCAAATTGCTGAGCCATTCTTCAACTTGCTTGATGTTGTCCTCACTATCAAAAATATATACTGGCACTGGGAACTCGGAGGAGAAAACACAAGCATAATGTATCAATGATAAATGTATTGAATTTGTATTTGTTCACCAGATAGTACACAGTAAGTCCTTGGTCTTGCTCCATATGTCCTATGACCTAAAGATGTAAAGATCTTTTTCTTGCACTCTGTCTCTGTTTTTTAGTACATTATCTCCCTCTCTTCTGCCCTCTATCTTAACAACACAATTTCCAAAGCTAACTGAAGACCGAGGGAAAATTATTCTCCCCTTTGCTGGAAAATTGTGTGTCTTTCGAAGGATGCTCTTTCTCCTGGAGGACAGGTTCCCCATCATTACCTTGAGAGCGCAAAGATCACTCAGAGAAGAGGGCTCTGAGTTATTTATTGGGCTCACATGCCCAAACACACACAGGCATGTGCTCACATACACACAGAGACACACACATAAATGGAAATACACACTAATGCTCATGGACACACCGCAGAGAATGTCTGTCTTTTTCTGGCTTGAAAAATACCTCTGGGCTATGTGATGGAGGACCTATGAGGACGATCCAAGAGGCTAATATTACAGAGAAGAACCAAGCTAGCTGCCTTTAATGTGGTGAACATTTTAACTCCATGAGCTAGGGATGGAAAACACATGCTGTTAAATGGACTTCCTGCTGTAAACTGGGAACACATACCTGTGTCAGTAGGGAGTGCAATCAAATTAAGTCAAATTGATTCATGAGCAATTCAGTATCTTAAGAAAGTTTGGTTTAGTTTAGCTTAGTTTTTAGCCATGCTAGCAACATGGCAATGCCTGTCTGATGGTTGGTTGGTCCATCCACCACTTTGGTCCAGACTGACATATCTCAACAACTATTGGATGGATTGCCAATCATTTATTGTCCCCAAAGTATGAAGCATGCTGACTTTGGTGAGCCCCTGACTCCTAGTTGTTGGAATTGCTGTTTGCCAATGTGAGCCCTTGGGTTCAATCCCAACACAACCCTCACTTACTTGTTCTTTGTAGTAATGTGCTTTTCTTTAAAAGAGCAAAGAAATGGCCTAGAATGAAAACAATCTAGCATTGTACATTTTTATAACTACAATAAATTGATATTTACACTTGCTGTTTCAGATGGTTGGGTTTTGTACTACAATTGACAATCACAAACAAAACCTGACCTTTTTCTGCAAATTTCAAACAACAAATGCTATGCTTGTTGGTCTCTAGGCATGACACAAAGAGGCATTTTCACCATTGTTTTTAATTCATGTATATTTTAAAGCTTCTAAATCAATATTTCTGTATTAAATGACAATGTGAAGACAATGTCAAACAGGTCGCTCGTATAGTGATGAACCTACAGAGAATTACCACGTGAATCTCCAACTGAAAATCAGTTATTGCAGGTTTTATTAATAATTTTTGTTAACCTCAGCATTATAGTGACAACATTTTTTATAAATGATCTGGGTTTCTGTATAAATGCTCGTACTGAGTAATAGATACTTTATTCTGAAACAAATGGAGCCATTCAAATAATACACTAAGATATTGACATTACACATGTAATCCTAAGTGATGTGTCTTCTCAATTTACAAACCGTGACCTGTCATTAAGCCCCAGGTGGTGAGGGTCTAACTAGCACACAGATGGCCTCTAATTATTGTTGACAGAATTGGAAGCAATAATGGAAAGGACAGGTGATTCAAAGGCTAATAGGAACAGAAGAAACCCTATTGATTATTGGAGTTATTGCAATCAATCCCAATCATGGTATTTACTGAACTGAATCTCAGAGTGCCATGTGGTTCAAGGACAGTTTTGAATAATCTTCTCTCTTGCTCTTCCTCACTTACACAACCACTAAGAAGCTGACACTCCCCGCCCCCTGCTGCCACAGGTGAAATCGAATCCAATTACAGCAATAAGTACCTGCTTAAGTGACCTGTTCCTCAAGCTCTTGGGAATCATCCATCATGGGGGACTAAAGGGTTAAGACCTCCCACATTAACGCCCCACCCCATGAAACCAAAGCTCTCATCACTGACTCAGATGGATGAAACGAGAATATACTGCCTTTCACGATGACCAATACCAATCAATACCAATAATCTGACTGATAAAGGAGTGCTTTAGAAAGAGAAAATGATCTAAAGAATGGTCTGTGAAAGAGCGTTAATGCACAGTGGGTCATTTATAAACACGCAATTCATGGATTTACTGCCTTTTCATGGTAGCGCGCTAGTTTGTAAGAGAGCTAATGGCAACATTAGCATTAAAACACATTGACAACTGGTATGAAAGTATGGAGTTACTTTTGTGTCTTTATTATGCAATCAAAAAATAGGTTTGAGAGCAAAACTATCCACGATCACACATTTGTCATCCAAAAGTTTTGTTTATAAATCCAAAAGCTTTGTGAATCCAAAAGTTATGTATAAATGACACAAGTGAAGATGCGTCATCTCTGTATTAAAAGTGGCAATGGCCATGACTGGTTAATATAAATCTGTGTGTCATAATCATAATGTTTAATTGAGATATAAAGCCATTTTGATTAATGTTGCAATTGTTCAGTTTGTCTTCAATTTTGGCCTGCAGTAACGCAACACAGATGCTCCGTCCATCCACATAGAGTATTTGGTTTGACCAGGGAAATAACTGACTGCAGTTTTAATTATACAAGCACTTCTTGGAGGCATAGCTGCACTGGAAGCAGAACAAGTCTATTTGCTTGACTTAAACCTCAATGGGTAGAACCACACATCTTCAGAATACACATTAGCAAATTGGCAAACTTGGATAGCACAAAAGCAACTCTTGTAGAAATATTAACAGTTGTTGTCGTGTCTAAATCCTGTCAGGCTGATTGGTGCCAGCAGTAAATCAGCCTTTTGTCAGATCATTTTTTGCTGCTACTGCTTCCAGAGCTGATGGGGGATGCCTCTGTATCATAGCAGATGTCTGCCTGCACAGCATGAAATAGCGGCCTAGCACCCTACTGCCATCCCGGAGTTATAACTCAGAGAAGTTAAATCTTTCCCAGCAGTTACTCTATCAAGCAGTCTGGCTGCATCACCTACATTTACAAACAAAACAGAAATGTTCTTTGGGTAAGCAAAAGTACACACAATATTTCAAGCCTTACTGCTGTTTCAACGATTCTGAGTGCAGATTTTGTTTGGGTAGCAGAGAGAGATTGAGTCTTTAATTCGTTAATTTCTTGCGCCGTCAGTCATTTCCTGAAAGAATAATGTGTGTCGACGTGCTTCTAAGATGGAGTTCAAGGCAAACTAGACTTGTCTGCTGCTTTACAACGTCAGTGGCCTATCACGTCATTGTGAAGGGTTGTGAGAATGATCAGCGTGTCAAGCAGTGAGGATAATTAGGATCAACAGGGGTGAAAAGGAAGAGATTTATACTAAAAAGTTAACACCAATAGACCCAAACACTCTGGACTTGTTCTTAAAGTAACACATTCATGTGCAATATTATGTTTTTACAAAAAGATGTGAGCTTGTTTAGGCTCACACCTGCCAACACATACAGTACAGAAAGATACACACACAAATTCTGCAGCACCACCAGATGCCGTCCTCCTTTGACCTGATTGTAGTCGCTTACCTTGGCGATTTGGACACACCAGTTGAGCAGCAGCTGCGATCCGATGTTGTCCTTGTGCTCGTGCACGTAGTCGAGGAGGCAGCCGTGGGGCATGAGCTGGGTGACCAGCTGGATGGTGGGGCTCAGGCAGACGCCCAGCAGACGCACCAAGTGGGGGTGCTCCATGCTGGCCATGATCAGAGCCTCCTGGGTGAGAGGGGGGAGAAGGACAAAGAGGGACTAAGAAGACTGTTGCATTTCATGGCTTGGAATACAGAAGTACCCTAATCAGTTCCAAACAAAACAGTTTTCTCAACACTAATATTTAGCTTTTGTCTGCCATCAATGGCTCACGTAACTGAACTTCAAGATTGGTTCTTGCCAAAATGCACCTTGGGAGTTGTAGATAACTGCTTCCTCTACTGTATGTTTTAATGTACACATGAGCAAGAACCAGACATTTTCTATCGCATTTGTTATTGTTTTGAAATGATTCAACCGGCAGGATTTCATGCCGATCCAAGACTTAGAAGTGCTCCAACTGTGAGTCACGTAACATTGTCTATGGGAAAAATAAATCAAATGTTGACTTCTGGAACCAGGGGCACCTGAAGTAGCTCTTTCCACTTTGCAACTCTATGGTCATTAAATGCCACCCCCCCAATAAAAATAATTGAAGTCAAGAGAGAAATGTCACTTAAAGAAGTATATGTTTGGGGTTATGTTTGCTTGGTTGACAGCTTTTTTAAGCTATTGATAGTTGCCATCTGCACATTCAATTTCCACTGCTTTGCCCGAATTTGGATTTTCATGCCTCCAAAAGAACTCAGAAGCTGACAAGAGGCAGTAAAACTAAAGCTTGAGACCCCTTAAAATAAAGTCATGTTTTCTTGTGACCCCTTATCATAAGTTATGGCCTCAGTATGGAAATGAGTTGTGAGTACTTCAACAATAGAGGTTTGTGTTTATAAAGGCTTGAAGAGGTGAAAGTCTCCAGTATTTCACAATTTAAAAAAGCATAAATTAGTGATACATGTGATTATTTTGTGTAACAGAAGAATTTGAAGGTGATTTTTTTCTTGAACCACAAGGTTGGGTGCCATTTCGTGTATGTAGATATTGTGTATATCATGTCGTGTTAGGTTCTATTTTTAAAGTGGAATTCAATGTGTCTGTCCATGTATCTATTATCCACGGATAATACTGCACTGTATTCCAAAGACTTCCTACTGGAGATGGAGTTAGATGCATAAATTAAGACTTGTGGGATGATGACTATATCTGCAGGCACAGCAGAGGACTCCGCAGAGCATTCTCACTGTGCGAGAAAATCCTTCTTCCAAGCTGCACAAACACAGCCTTTTTCATCTATATTTTAACATGTATAAAACCCAGAGGTTCTAACTGTAAATGTTGCACCAACACAATTAAAACACCACAATGTGAGCGGTGGTGCATATTTAAGAATGCCTGGTGCTGACTAATACGGAGTCGTTTGATTTCATGAGCTACTTTTCCACTCTTGGTTTGATACGGCGTGTAAATGCATTTTCTGTCTTCCCTCTCATCTCTTCCTGCAGCAGATGGACGTAGAGGTTCGAACAGTTGGGACTCAACGTTGGGTAATTGTTATTGCGGAGCTGCAAGCAGAAGGATGTGTGGTGGTGATGAAGTGTTATGATGGCGAGGGCTGATACTCGTGGCCGGCGTGTACATGCATTATGGCTGAGCAGAAGCTGCGCTCAGAGTCATTGCTTAAAAACACTCACTTCAGTCCTTCTTCTGATCTCCTATTGCCTCTCTCACGCTCTCTCTCATTCACACGCTCTCACAGGCAGACACACTCTCTTGGCAGATCTCTAAAACACTCACGCTCACGTACTCAAGGACACACACACACACACACACACACACTCTCTCTTGCTGTCTCTGCATACAGCAAATGGTCGAGGAGCTGTATATCCAGGCTTGGCCCCGGGGCAGCTGATAGATAGATGAGGTGCCTCTTTAAATTTAGATGCTAAAGAATGAGCTCAGAGGGAGAGTGGCGGTGGTGTGGGTGTGAGTAGATTAATTCTAAACAGGAGGGGGGGCCATAGGCCATAGAGAGGCTTTTGGCACCATCAGTGCCCTGATTTAAACACAGCCTCCCGGCCCAAAGTAGTGCCACTACATCTCCACTTCATAAAACCACCTGACCCCCCCCCCGACTGCTCAACATTACACAACTCCAGCCACCTCTACACCGGGCGTGCCTCACACCTTGGGATCAAGAGAGGAAGAAAAAGGGGAGGAAGGAAGGGAAGAGCGAAGGAGGACATTGTGTGTGTAACGGAAAGAAGGAGAGAGTGCTTTTATTCTCACTCTGTGATCCCAAAAGACCCGGGAGTCGTAAACTATGTCGGGCTAAACTCTCGCTCTTGCTTTCTACTCCCGCTGCAAACGTTATGAGGACTTGTGTGTGTGTGTGTGTGTGTGTGTGCGCGAATGTGCGTGTGTTTTGGTTTCTCTCTCATCTCCCTGAGCGCTGACCTCCATTACTGCCGGCTGACCCTCCTTTCCCATCTAGCTCACTTGCTCACTTTCCCTCACACACACACACACACACACAAACACACACACTTGCACACACACTGGGTGGCAGACTGGCAGAGCCATGCGAAACTGGTGCATGTTCCAGCATGTGTGTGTGTGAAAGTAGAAGTGTGTGTATGCATCAAAACACACTCAATTAGTCTACTATTAGGCCTTTGCAGTTCACATATCAAATAATCAACTCGCTCATTAAAATTCACATATTTGCCACCACAAACAGATCACCCGGCAGCTCTCACATGCGAGGCTGCCACCACCTGGGGAGCCTTTTGTTGTTAAGTGTGCGCTGTTTGGTTATGTGTGTGTGCGTGTGTGTGTTTATATGTGTGGATTTTCAGAGTGTGTTTGGAGCTGGCACTCCAGTGGTTAGTATCCCAGTGGCGAGGCGTGAGCCTGCCTTTAGATTGCTGTTTAACAAGCCGGCAGACAGAGCATATTGGCTCTGGATGGACAGAGACCCCCGCTGGGAGAAACAGGGAAGGAGGGAAAGGAGGAGAGGAAAGGAGGTGGAAGGAAGATGCAGGGACAGAAGAGGAGAGGAAAAAAATGGGAAGAAAGGGAAATAGAGGGTGGAAGCACAGCCATGTTGCATGAGTTTCCTCTCTTAAGCAGGAATATGGAAGGAGGAGAAGAGGTTAGTAGTTGACTAGTTATGGATAATTTTAGCCAGGGTCACCAGATTTTTCATTAACATTCATTCAGGAGCGTTGCCATGGCAATATCCTGTATGGCCTTTTTGATCACTATTTGCCAGTAGTCATTCTGTCACTCACATGGGATAATCACAGTGGTTATGCGTCATGTTTGTCCGAACAGTATTCATCCATGTATTCATCCATGTCCGAACATGGATGAATACTGAATACCAGACTCCAAGATGGAGCCCATTCATTCCAATGAAAGTTGGTTAAGGGTGGTCAATGGAGAAAATGCTTTTTGGGCAGCAGGGGATTTTCTTTTATACTGATAATAAAGTTACAGTTGAAACTAACTCATTACAGTAAAAACATTTAATGTGAAGACAGGCTTTATTGTGAAAAAACACAGGAAGTATTGGCAATTCTAGCGAGGTTAGCCAACAAAAAGGTGTCTCGATGAGAATGGTTGAAAGTTTGTCAGGAAGTCGTTTTGAAACATTTCTAAATTGACTTTTTAGACCTCTGACAAATATGTCTGTGACTCTTATTTACTTTCATTCTCAATTAATCAGACAATTATTTTTATTTTTATATACAAAACATTGCGGATTCCCAAAGCCCAAGGTGACATTTTCAATTTGCTTGTTTATTCTAAAACCTAAAGATAATTGTTTCTGAGGAGTTGAAACTAAAGAAGTCTTGGCATTTTTGCTTGAAAAATTACCAATTGATAACAATTGAATGATTAACAAAACAGCTGATTCATTTTCAGTTGATCAACTAATTATTTTAGCTCTACTGTCAAAGCAGGAGAGGAGAGGAAATAAAAGAAACAACTGGACCTGATGATTCAAGAACAATGAAAAAACATTCTGCGGGAGCTATTACACACTTTGGCTTTGGTTTGTGTGCAAAAGCAGAAACACACACTATCCTTTTGCGAAAACCTGGTGTAAAAAAAATGTAGTTTAAGTGTGTGAAAAGAAAGATGGGTAAAAGAGAGAGGACGAAAGGAAGAAAGGATGGAGCAGATAAGGTGGGAAGAACTGGAAACTCCCCAGCTCACTCCCTTCCTCCTCTTCTTCTCCCCTCTATCACTCCTGGATTCCAATAAAGCCATATCTCATAAACAAGTGCTGTTTTTTAATAGAGTCTCGTTCAATACATGCCCGGCTGTACAGCCTCGTGGAGTTCACTTTATTACTGGCTCTGACTGAGATGGTACTCTCATAAGAAATTTACCACCGAATGCACAATCCCACAAAGTGACAGGCTCAGCCATCTCTTCGACTTTACGGCTCGGACACACAAACATGAATACACGCGGGCGAAAACAGACACAAATTGTTGCGATATAAATACTCACGTCCATGAACTCCACGTTGGCTTTAGGACCGGTGGTCTCGTTGAGGATTTTAATAGCCACAGGGATCTTCACCGTCTCACCTTCTGGGACCCAGATACCCTGAAATATACAAGCAATCACCATAAATGCACTGCTCTAAGTCTCAATAAAACACCCACAGCCAGGGCCCTGATGATTATGATGCCCGTGTTTAACAACGTCTGCTGTCCTGCTAACATTCCTCTGCAGGTCTGATTCAACTAAATCAGTGCCTGCACATGCATGGACCCCTTTCTTGTGGGCAAATCTGTAGCCTCATGATCTCTTTTTCACTGTAAAAATATATTAAAGCCTCGCCTGTTGTCAAATGAGTCATAAGGCTGATTATGAATGAACTGTATGGACTCCATACTGCCTAAATGGAACCACCTGCTACTAGCTGTGGGTCATAATATGGCAGGTTAATTGTAGTAAAATATGGCTATAAAATCAAAAAGGCCCATCAATACTGGGGTAGTAGAAAATACAGTATTTATTCATTGAGTTTGCTGAGTTTTGGGGTGGTATGAATAATTTTGCCAAGGGCAGTGAAGTTGGCAAGCAAACAGCAGTTTCCGTTCCAGGTCCTTGAGCCGCCCTAGGCTCATGTCTGTCAGGAAGGACTGTTACAAAGGGAAATGTTTATGCTTATTGTTTAGGTTGTCAAGCAGGGCTGTTTTACTAGTGAGAGGGCAGCGTCTATTGAAAGAAACTTTGTGCTTGAGTGTCTTCTTTGCCGTTTAGCTGACTCACTGATGTTTGATTTATAAAGTGAAGGCCCCACATTTGAATGAGGACTGGTGCGTGTGTAAATTATGTACACACACACACACACACACACACACACACACTGACCGACAGGCACTTGTAAATGCATATACACACACTGACCTTGTAGACTGTTCCAAAAGCCCCAGAACCCAGAATCTTGACCCTCTTCAGCTCCGTCTCTTTCAGGATCCGCAGCTGAGCCTGGTTGGGGGCCGTTCCGCTGGGGGTCAGGGGCTCCACCAGCTGGCAAAACACACAACACATATTTAGGCTGTTTATCCGGCTCGTCATCTCTTTTTGTGGCAACTAGCGCCAAGAAAGAAAAAAAGCATTCCTCTCGGCTGCTGCTTTTGTTGTGAAACTACTGACAACCTGAAGCGTGCCTCTCTTTTGCTTCAAGTCAAAATATTTTTAACCTCATGCACTTGGCACTCTGAATGCTAAAAAACATTTCTTAAGAGCGTGCAGCAGGGTGAAACTGTTGCATTTAAAATGATAAGTAAAAAGTCTTGGAAAGAGAAGTGCAAGGTGAACACCAAGGTTTATTTGTAGCAAATGAATAAGCAGCCAAAAACAGCGACTGCCCTGTCCTGATAGTCATGATTTTGGAATACACACACGCATTTATGAAATACAGATAATTCAGGGGTGTGAACATGAAGTTCTGTCGGAACTGGCAGTTACCAATGTGGGCCGCAGCGTGCCCACCACTAAACAAATCACAGTCTGGTGTCAGCTGCTATCACAGCCGACAAAGAGTAGCAGCTCAGCAGCTGTGCACATACAAAACAATTCCAATTCAAGGTTATGACAAGCCTCCTCCACGCTGCCTGGCTGCCAGTAACAGCTGACACTGAACAGCATCCCAGCAGCTGGCCGGCCACCCGCCTAACCACTAGCCCCTCAACAAAGCCTCGGCTACTAAATATAAAGAGCAGGAGCTGGCACCTGTAACCGAGCTGTGAAAAGATCTGAGCCACACACACACACACACACACAGATATACAAACACACGCACAAATTCAACCAGGCAGCATGTAGTGCGCACCTCAGAACACTAACACATGCAGATACATGCATGTACAGTACACAGATTCACAAATATTGACAACACATACAAATTCACGCTCATATGAACATCAAACACACAGATGGAAACCCACACAAAGCACATATCAGACCACAAAACACACACCCACACTCACACACACACACAAGAAGTCAATGCCTCTGATCAATACATGTCTTAATGAGCCTATCAGTCTATCGGGTCCCTCATTCACTGCGGTTTATCAACGGCATAATCACCCAGCTCAACCACGGCCATCAAACAATATAATGAGACCATATATCAGTCGGTAAGCTATAGAAGCACTCACTTAATGTGATATAAAACCATCAGCACAATAGGACCGGCGATCGCACCGCCACGCCGGTCCGCAGAATGGATGACATTGCCCGCAGCTCGGCAATGACATGTCGTTTAATGGCTGTTGTTATGGCTGGGCCTGAAGGCGCGGTGTAAGCCTGCTGGGGTGTCACTGCAGGAAGTGAGTTAGCAGACGGAGCAGGGGAAGGAGGATGAGGGATAAATACTACGGGAAGCGAATGAGATGACAGAAGGAAAGAGGCTGGCCGAGTGATTGTGTAATAGTGAGGCACTATTGAAAATCTCCGTCTAAGCCTGTCGTTTAGTCCATTGTGTCCTAAAATCTTATATTCTTGAGACAATTACAAGAAAGGGTGTAAAAAACTAAACAGAAAAAAAGGGAATTTGAATGCCTGCAATTCATGACGTTTGGGCAAATGTTATCTGCTGCTGCTGATTTGATTGACAGTGACCAAACAACCCACCAACTGGCATCACTGGCATTTTAAATGTTGCTGAATTCTGATTGGTGTACAGCACATGAGACTACTGTTTTCCAATTGAGCCCCGCCCACTTCAAACCAGTGAAAAAAAGCTAAATTCAAACACAGAAATCTCTCATGTTCTCGTATCAATACTGGTTAATGAACAGTGTATTATTGCCTTCATATATTAGCAGTAAGCTAGCCATTTAGCTATTGAGCTAACCTAAACACATTTCCATTGATGTATGTCCTCCTCCAGCATAACTTGGTTTGTCTAGCCTTTTAATTAATCGGAGCCCCCCCAATTGTGCACATCCAACCCCAGTTAGGTACAGGTACACAGAAAGGAAAAGGAATGGCTGTCTGCATACTGAAATTTGGTTTTACAAGTTGAAACATTGCATAAAGTTTTTGGGAGGTGGGTTTAGCTTTTTAAGGCAAGGTGACGCAGGGTGACCAAAGTGACCTATTAAGTGGTAGGGGTATTGTGTTAGGCTTTCAAATGAAGCATTCAATTACATAGAACCACTGGCTGCCGACTTTATTTACTTCAACAAGAAGGACAAGCTTTGGCCACATCCATCATATCAGCGTGGTATTTGGGCAAATTATTTGCATCAGTTTGTTTGCGCATACACCGCATGAATAACAGGAAAACAAGTGACGCTGTAGGTGGAGAGAAATGGAGCGACTCAGAAAGAGAGAGCAGAGGCGAGACGCAGGGAGGTAGTGACAGAGCGGTAGTAAGAGCAGATGGTGACAGGCTGTAGCTGTTATTGTTTCATTAGGACGAGGCTGGACTGGACTGATGAGGGGAAGAGAGGAGAGGAGAGGAGAGGTCCATTAAATAAGATGCACACCCATGGCCTGCAAAACTCTCTTGAGCTCATTCTCACTCACACACGCTCACCACGCCACTTTATTTACCAGCTAATAATGCACCTTGCCTTTGCCAAATGAGCTTCACCGGTGGCGCGGTGGAGAGGATTCGGATGCTTCATTGGACAAATAAGCAGTATGTTCAAGCCTCGGGCTGGAATACATTCACAGAATTATTCCGTATTGAATAAGTAAACAATGTCCCCAAACATAAACCTGCACTGCGAACCCTCGGGTATACACTTTAATGTTCACATTACTCATATAAAGTGCTGCATTTGTTGTGTTGTGTAATTCAAATCAGGTGAAACAAGATTGCCATGCCGCACACCTTTGCCTAAAGCAATCACAGTGTGTGGAACCAGGGCTTGTATCTATGCATTCAATTTAACCTTGTTGTCTTTCACATCTTGACTACCGTTCCTGTTTATTCTACAAATATAGAACTTAAAAAAGTACCAAAAAGGTAATTAAGGCATGTAAGGTCACAACACAGACCATATGCTCCGACAGCGCTTTGTTTTGTTTTTGAATTTGGGGCATCTGGATGGCAAAGTAAAATCCTCTTGTGCTATACTTAGGAAACCACAATGACACAGAATCACTGCGAGCACATTAAGACAATTTGTAAGCGTGCTTATCAGTATGCAAGGACATTCATTCTTGGTATTAGTGAGACCATCCCAGCAACACTGAACTCACTTCTCCTCCACTATCTGCATTTAAAGAGCAATGTTCTACTGTACATGAATTCCTGTGGAAATCTTTCTCTGTAAGACCTGGAATGTGGAATAATCTCACTAGTTGGTTCAAATTTGAGGAGTTCAAGTGTTGTAACACACATGCCCATTAACTTAGATATAGTTTTTCTGAAGTAAAGTCATGGAGGCCCATGCCTAAAGTCCAACAAGGCAAAAGACACAAGTGTTTAAACCAAGAAAACTGCAAAACTATAAGTAGGTCAAAGTTGAACCAAGAAGTCGGAATATAAACAGTTATAATTTCACTGTTTTTTCTATTAGTTGAGTTTGAACAGGCCTGATTGTCTTACTTCTCCTGTTTCTCACCCCAACTGACTTCTTTTTGGGCAATGTTGCCAATCAAAAACAATAAAAACAGCACCCAAACCTACTAAAATAAGATTCAAGTTGTTAAAGTAAATGTTCCTGTAAGATTAGATACTCTGATGTATTTAGGGTCAACAGGACAGATGATTCCCTTAAGTTCCATAATAACTGCATATGTTTTGTTTCTGCTTTATTTTGTGGCCTGTATATCAAACAGAACAGCGATTCTTTTCACACCTCGATGATATTCAGTAGGACATATTTGGTGTCTTTTGAATCACAGGGATAGGGACTTAAATTCAACATAAGGTTCAGTATATTTGAACAATGCTTGGCTGCACTACATGCATTTGTAATAACATCCTGTGCCTCCGTTCAGTCAGCCTGCTCTGGGGATAACAACGGGAGCTGTCCAGCTCCCCCGATGCTGAGATCCTTCTTGTAAGAGAGCGGAGGGGAGCGTGTAAGCAGCATGGGAGCTGTCCACAGCCTGTGGTGCTGAAACACTCACATGGCCCATGTCTGTACAAAGCAGATGGAAAAGGACCTCGGGGGGAAGGAAGAAAGGGCGATTCCAAGTGCATTAGTCCTGCTTCATTGGACTGGGGTCAAAGTTCAAGGCCTGGGGTTGCACTGCAACAGTGAGGGGACTCTGCTGTTTGTCCCTGCGAAAAGCAATTTGTTTTCAGGGGCTTCTTCAAAAGGCACCACAGTGTGAGACTGTTTTTTTTAAAACATATATTAATCTCTATGTTTTTTTAAGGTGAGAGAGAGGGAGAGAGGGGAAAAAACCCAGAAAGTCAGAATTAAAAAAATAGAAGAATCTGATGTGTCTGCTCGCAAGGGAGACCTGGGAGATCAAAATGGAGAACTAAAAAGAAAAGGAGAAGGTGAAGATGCAAGAAAAGATAGAGAATAGTAAAACAAAGAAAACAATAAAGAAGTGTGTTTTGCAAGTCAACACAGCGCAACAGCCTTCACACGTGTCCTTGATATGGAAATGTCGGCTGAGGGCTCAGATCACGTTTTGACAGCGCGTACTGGAGGCATCTTTTTCCTGTCTGACACAAGGGGTGAGCTCTCTGTTTAAAAAGCTATTGCAGATAGGGAGAGAGAGGGGGAGTCCCTGAGCCTTCCGCTGTCCCCAAATCCCTCATCCTGACAAGCTTGATCTCCATTCACAGACACAGACTCAGCTCTATTATTTGTTTGAATAGAGAATCCACATTCGCACGCCGTCCAAAGCCCTATCGTGTGCTTTCATCAGCCAAAAAGAGCCTCTGGAAAGTGTGATACAGACTGCAAGGAGTGCAGGTTTTTTAGTATGCTGGGGTGGGTGAGAGTGGAGAACAGCATTCAGGTGGAAAGTGAACAGGGGAAAGAGGAGTATCTGTGTGTGTGTAAAGTATGCATGCAGTGTGAATGCAGGTATTCATATATTCAAGGGAAGAACTTAAACCCCAGAGTGATGTGAGGAAAGCGATGCCTTATGAAATGAGTGCTGGAAACAAAATCAAGCATGTTATGCTTACTTGAAGCATATGACCACTGCTTACTAATACTTCTGATTTTTGTATAGCTGGATTTTCACAAAATGGACATTTACAATAGCATTTTGGATTCAAGCCCTTCATTTTGTTAGCTCAAATGATGGCTACAGATTACATATTCACAGAGGAAGAAGTATCCAGATCCTTTACTTAAGTAAAGGTAGCAACACTGTGAACATACTCCACTACAAGTAAAAGTCCTGAATTCAAAATCTTACTTAAGTAAAGGTATGTAAGAATTATCAGCAAAATGTACTTAAAGTATCAAAAGTAAAAGTATCCATTCTGCAGATAAATAGTTTGTTTAGCTTAAGAAGTAGGAGAATTTTTTCAACCCATAAAGGATCACTTAATCCTTCACTTTATCAGAAAATTTTAAAATTACCAAATTTGGAGTTACTGGACAGGAAGGGTGTGAAAAATTGTAATCTGTAAAGTAACTAGTAACTAATCAGACAAATGTAGTGGAGTAAAAAGTACGATATTTGCCTCTGAGATGTAGTGGAGCAGAAGCATAAAGTTGCATAAAATGGAAATACTCATAATACTCATAACTGTAAGGTCATGACATCTTCAACCGTTGATCCACAGCTTTGTTCTTCACCATTCAGCTAATCGGTCTCGTGCACAGAATGACCTACAAAGACTTAGCAGGTTCAGTGTCATGCTCAGGACACTGCAACAGGGCTGCTAATGTGCGTGGATGTGGCCCGTTGTGGTCTGTGTAACTTGTAGGCCGACCTGCAACTGTTAAAGATTTTATTATGTCTAATTCCTTTTACACCCTATTAGGTCTCCTTGGAGGATGGGGGAAATTGACTCGGCTGGCTATATTTCACGTTTTTCCTGGTGGAGTATTGAGTCAAGCTTTGCAGGAGAGAGAAATCAGTCACAGTACAGCTTTATACAGGGAGATGCAAAAAGGGTCAAGAAGATCCCCCTCTAGCCTGATCCTCCCCCAGCGCCTTCCTTGTCTGTGACAGTACATTAGCGAATCTGCTCGGGCTGAAGACTTCCCTCCCGGTCAAGAGGCTGTCGGAACAGGGCCCGGTTGATTAAGATGGATGTGTGTGGCCGGGATGAGGCAGAAACTGCCCATGGCCCTCCCTCCTCCAATTCCCGTCTCTAGCCTGACAGCTGTCTATAACACTGCTGCCTCTACCTGTAAATTATACTAATGCAGACTGACAAGCAGCCTGCCCCACTCCTATAGGCAAGGCCACTCAGCGGACCTGCAGTGATGACATAACTGCTGGGCCACACACAGGAGGCACAGCGGGATTGTGTCTTGTAGCAGCACAAAGGTGGTCAACCAGAGCATGAACGCACACATGTGCACATAAACCCCACACTCACCTGCACCTCACTCTTTGACTTTCTCCTTTGAATATAAAGTCTGCTCCGCTGTCTAATGCTTCCCAGAAATGAACTCTCTTCAAGGCTAGATCAATGGGCGATGGCAGCCGTGCATAATTTTAAAACCCTCTGCGCACTTCGTGGTTTGGCTAAGTACCATAGCCAAGGTTTAACGTTTCAAGGTTTGCTCGGGAGTCTAGTTTGGTTGGCATCCATCTGGAAAAGTGCACTGCAACTTTGAGGTAAAGGATCTCTAGCAAACTCGAAGAAAGTGGAAACCCCGGCACCAAAAAGTAAGGAAATAAAATAAGGAAAAGGAGCAGAAAACCATACAAAAGCAAACTCCACAAAAAAAAAAAGGAAGCGTTTCCCAATTTCCTCTCTGGGATCAATAAAATTCATTATACTGCAGTCATTTGTTGATGATAATACAGGAGAAAGCTATTACTAATTTATTCTGTAGTTAGAAATCCAACAATTAATTCTCCTTTCTACAATTCTGTATCCTCTGACAGAACTGAGCTCAAGGCAACAGTGAAAGAAAACCACTGCTGTTTTCATGTTGCCGTTGTGACCTCTGCCCTCTCACCTCTGTCTCCAAGAAGCGCCGCAAGGCCCTCTTCTTCTTGATGCTCTTGCGGCGAACACAGACGGCCACGCTGAGCGCCAGAATGACGATGATAAATAGGCCGCCGATAATGCCAGCTGCTATTAGCGGTGTCCTGTAGAGTCAGAGGAAAGAGAAGAAACATTAATATTGCTGAAACAGAAAGAAGAAGAGAAACTAAAAGGCAAACCTCAGCTAACAAATTCTCCAACCTGCTGTTACACCAAAAAAAAAAAAAACAGTCTTAGCACTTCAGATTTAACCCTGCACTTTTAGAATCTGGACTCTTAAGCCCGATTGGCTGCAGCTAAGAAATGTGATGCTGGAAATATTTGATTGAAATGACCACAAAACTCTAATCAAGTGGCAACAACAACAATGCTCTTAATAGAGGCATTTTCAGCATGGGGAGAAATAGAGGCAGGAAAAGCTTGTTTTCACTCAAGTGCTTTGTATGTTGCACACTTGAACAGCCAATAACAGCCTTGATTGATGCTTGACTCTTTCCAATCAATCAATCCCTTTCCTTAATCAGTCACATGTCTGTTAGGAGCGTTTATACAACTTCCCACAAATTCTAGTCCTCCTTCTTTCAACAAGCTCAGACACACAGGTACACAGAGGAATTATGAGGAAATAAGGCTTCCATTTCCACTAGCATGTTTCCAAATAGGCCAACCCATACAGAGCGCACAGCTATTTCCAAGTGAGAGATAATTCCATTCTCACAGGGCAGAAGAAAAAGCCTTTGAGGGTATGTGCTCCTATTACTTGGGTTGGTGGAGAAGCTACAGCAAGTGTTATACTGGGCTGAATTTCTTTATATGATATTTCAGCCAGTCATCTCTAACATGGATATAACCCCTAATGTGACGTAGCTTAATCTGAGTTTAAAACTAGATTTCTGCTTATTGCGCTGACCCTTTTTTATAATACACATCCTGTTTGACATCAAGAACTTACAGTATCCTGCACCCTATCATACTGATGCCAACACGGCTTTCTGATCATGCATTGCTAGATTTGTTCAATAAATTATTTTTTAAACTTACTAAGTGTGCTACATGTTTTCAATTCCTCACTACAGCTGTTCCACAAATTTAACCCATTTAACTGAAATACAATGATTTTTTACATTGGTCCTCACATTTAGTTTTTTAAAACATGCAGAGTCCTCTCAAATCCTCTTGACTTTATTTAATTTTAAACAACCTTTCAGGTATTCATTGATTGTTTAACTCCATACATGATTTGAGCCGTTTTAAAGTTGACCAAATCTCTATATTTTAGGTTAATAAACAAGGGCAAGTTTTTTGGTTGATGGTAAGTCATTTTGTTTACAATTCTTATGGCTCTCATTCAATAGTATGAAAACTGGATTTGTATTTGTTTCATATGTATTTGCACAGTAACTTATATATGAAACTAAGGTACAAATAATAAGGCATATAATGAAGCTTGATTTAGAAAATCCTTAATTTTAAACAGTATTGCAATTGACTTTGACATTTTTGCTTTGATGTCATTTATATGTGGTTTTATCTATTATCATGGCAACGAAATGAGAAATTAAAAGCGCCTATCCCTCACAAATTGCTTCTGAATCTTCAGGGGGAAATCTGCGTAAGGCAAGCATTAAGGTTGGAAGTTAAAAGCTCTTTCTCTTCACTAATGCATTTGCCATTTACATACCTCTTGCACTTGTGTCTACGGTTACGCTACCACTCAATTCTGTCCTTCTATTACTCTCTTTCCTGATCCTTCCCCTCTTTCCCTCCCATCTCTATTCCATTTTCACCTTCTCGCCACTGCCAGCATCTACTCTACCCTCTTTTTTTTTTTTGAAAACACATAGCACAAACACATAGCATAAAACAACACCCTCTTCTGCCTGATACTTGAAGTTCAAAACTCTATTAGTTGTAGAGGCCATTAGCAGCTAATGGAAGACTCATGTACCACAGAGCTATGGTAGAGCAAGGTGCCACAGCCTTTACCATATCGATTGTGATGACCCCCCAAAAAAACGGAGCTTGAAATTTACAAAGAGGCTGTGGGTTTCGACATAATGAGATATACAGCCATGTGGTGAATAATAATGCAGCAGTTTGGAATGATTAGGTCAAGAGGGAGAAGAGAGACAAGGAGAAACAACAACAATGGAAAGAACCATGTAGGGGTGGAATTAAAAGACATGGAGAAAGAAAGCAAAAGCGAGAAAGTGGTGGTGAGACAAATAACAGAGAGTGAGACAGCACTATAGGTGAGAGACAAGGGAGAGGACTTCTCTAATTAGGAGGAAAGGGTTTACAGCAGAACAAGTGACACAGGGTCACCGGATGAGACAGGGGGATAATGCCACTGTAAGAGCAAAAGAACAACTCTGGGACTAGAGACTCAGCAGAAGCCTACCAGAGGGAGGAAAAAGCTCTCATTTCTGTTTCCTCTGTTTCCAGACCCTCTTTTTATGGGTTTGCTGGTTTGGTTAAATTCTAATGAGTTTGTCACTCTTTCGAATGTGCTCTAATTGTAAAGATCACTTGTTTTTATGGGTGTTTTAATAGAGTTCTTGTTGTTGTGTCTTCAGGCTATTTAGGTTGTGTGGCTGCTCACAAACTCTGCCATACTTTTTGTTCATTCTACTTGGCTGTGGTCGTTTTTAATGCTCGTTTATATTATTGTAATAATAGTATCAGTAGCTTTGTTAGTTGTAGTAGAGGTAAGTCCAAGTCATGTCACAAGACTTAAGATTTCAAGACAATTGCAACTCTTTCAGGTCTCTAAAAGCTGAACATTAAAATCAAATGACAACTGACCATTTTCAGGACTCAAGAGTCAAAGATATATTCATATTTTCAATATGTGTAGTGATGCAGGGGTGGCAGAGGTGTGCTAAAACGATAATGTGCAATAATAATAATTTGAATAAGAGTAAATAAAGGAATATGAAAGGATTAAAATTTGAAAGATGAAAAAAGTATAAATATATGTAATAAAAGCATTAAAATGTTAAGGTGAAAAAAAATCATATATATGTATATATAGATTTTATGTATGTATATATGTATGTAAAATATAGCTGTGTCACTAGTGGTGTAGCAGTCTTTTCAATGCACCCTTTCCATTTAAATAATAATGAAATAGCTGTGTGGCTATGCAAGGTCTGCCTGTCACTGCTTTTATGTTTTTTAAATGTATTTTGGGATTTACCCAGGTCAAAACTTATCTCTTTAATATTTTTGCTTTTACGTCTCAAGACAAGTTATGTCTTTATGGAATCAACTATGTCTAGTAGGTCAAGTCTCACAGCAGTGAAGTCCAAGTCAAGATTCTTGTTTCTTAAAGGAATAGTTTGGACATTTTGGAAAATACTGTACGCTTAATCTCTTTGTTGCTGAGAGTTAGATGAGAAGATTGATACCACTCTGTCATATGAGAGTGGTATTGATCATCTCTACTGCTGTGTCACTAGTACTGATTCAATTCCACTACAACCACTACTCTCACTTCCACTAACAATAATTATAATGAGGACATTGATAATAATGTATGAATAATAACTTTTAATTGATGTGATTCACAGATACATATTAAATACTAACAGTGGCACAAAGTAGACAAAGATTCCTACGTCATCCATCAATTACAAAACACAAAACTGCCTGCACTCTTGTTAATGAGTATCGTGAGGAACTTTAATGAGTAGTGGCAGCATCTGATGGTGGTCTCCCAATCCCACATTACAAATGTATCCTGAGATCCCTTACCTGTCCATCATCCCAACACAATCTTGGAGTCTTGGCCCGACGCACCTGCAGGGCAGACAAACCAGAGAGATCATCCATTAAACCAGGGACAGGTTATGAGTAAACCTCATGTTGTCTTTCTTCCACGTCAATCAGCTGTCACTGGGCAGGGACCTGTGGAAAATTGAATCCCGAGCACGGCTGACCACTTGTCAATATGACAGGAAGACGTTTTTGGGTGGGAGAGCATTGTTCTTGTTTGTTTTCACGTGATATTTAAATGGAGTTTTGGCCTGAGAAAACGTTTCTGCATCGTCTGGTTCTCAGAGCATTTTAAACAAAGTAGTGTTAAACCTTTGGGGAAATGAAAGGAAATCACTCAAATTTAAATCAAAGTGAGTGAATACTGGACTCACATTCATCAGGTGGCCAGAAACATGACTCCAAATGAATGCTAATGTTGCTCTGTATCTGTTGGATGTGTAAATAGTGCTGTTTGCTAACAAGTCCGCTAAATCAACTGTTTACAGTTCATTTCTGCTGCCCCAGAGTGGCCAATAAAACCAGTTATTGCAGGTTTAAAGAGTAATGTGGTGCATGCATATTTCTGATAAACGCAGTAAATAAAGGCCATCGTAATCCATTATCTATTTTGGTTTTGAAAAAGAAGAAAATCTATTTCAATTTGACTCTGATTCAGGGACTTTGCTGTCTGATTCAACATCTTTAACAGAATCACATCTACCTTTTTTCCAACTTACATCTTTTTTCCTATCGCAACAATCAAAGCCATTGGAGCCGAGTGCTGATAACACGCCGATCAGTGAGAAGTGGAGCTTTTAGCATTAGGTAAGCAGGAAGTGATTAGAGCAGACTCTTAGCTGCTCATTAATTCTTGCTCCTTGAGTGGAGGACTTTGAACAGCAGGATAGACACAGGAGAGCAGTTTTTTTAATGCTTCTCTGTGTGTGTATTTGTGTGTGTGTGTGTGTGTGTGAGTGAGAGCGTGCAAGCTGCACGAGCACACAAGACACAACAAATTACATAGCAAATTAGGAGAGCAGGCTAACTTTGGAATTAAATTGGTGACAACTGTGGCTCCTCCAAAGTTGCTTCGTTGTCAATTAAATGGTGCACCAAATAGCTAATTAGAGAGCAATCAGTGTCTGTATCCACTGCTGTGTGTGCGTGGATGTGTGTTTGAGATAGTTTCCTTCCTGGATCCCTAGAGAACAAAGGAGTGGTCTGACAATAAACATCACGAGCCAGGTACATATTCTTTTCTTATTTAGACAGTGTTGCCTTTTGGTAATAATTGCATCTTTGTATCAGTATATTTGTTACTTTTTTGTCAGGAAGGTAGAGAAGGGGTTTTCAAAGTCTGACACCTCCCTTTAGACAAAATTGAGACAAATGCACCTCTTATTACTATTTGGGGGATCATGCTCAAAGTTTTGGTTCTCATTATACTTTCGGAGGATTTAAACAGGAAGTGCTGAATTGTGTGCTATGCTGAATTAGCTTTTAGCAGTTCCTGTTCACAATAAACCCACGGATGTACAGAAAACTATCACTGGATTACTGTGATACTGAAGAAAACTTAAAAACGTGAGGATTCTCAGGCAAGTTCTGAAATTGTAAGAAGTCTTTTTTTTCTAGTATTTCTAAGCAGATTTATGGACATTTATTCATGATGGACATCAGATAATAATGATGTCCTTGGAAAGTGTAATTTGTAGTAATAAAAAAATATGTATATCATGTTCAGATTTGATTGAGTTATGACTCAAAAAAGAAGGAGTCCAACTGCTTACCATGTTGATAAGGAGGCCAAATCAGGCAGCCAAACTACAATAACTATTATTGTTGTATTTAGAACATCAACATGTACCGGTCCCCTTCACCTCATGCAGTATCTTTGCCACAGCACCCTTACAGCTCTTTCCTGACCTTTGACCTCTGCAATGTCTCACTTTGGCTCATAGCCTCAGATACCCACACTCCGCTTCTGTCTTGATGTTAATCCAGAGCACCCTGCGGCTGGAGGGCAGGATAAGATGACAAGACATGAGGGAGGTGTTGTCATGCCAACGACAGATTAGTGTCCACGGAGTCGGGAGCAGGCATGTGTGTATCTGCGTGAGTGAAAGCTGTCAGGGGAAGAATTATACCCTCACATCTATCCTCTCCTCTGCTTTCTACCTTTGCTCCCTTCACCATCTGCTCTGTTTATTTTACATCCATTGCATTTCCCTCCTTTACCCCACCTACTGTTTTAAAAGTCCTTCATTCTGCCTCTTTAAAGCTGCACTGATATTATCAACACTCACAGGGATAGCTGCAGTGGAGCTGTGCTATGTGAGAGACAGTACATTAAGTCCCTTTCCACCTCAGATCATATCCCCAGCCCTGTTGCTAGGTTTCAGAGCTCTAAATTTGTTTGCTGAGACCACCGACAAGCTCCACCTCGCCCCCCCCTCACCCACCCATACCCCCACTGTTGAGCTGCTCCCTTGATGGTTTGCTCCCAGTTTTAGTGAAAAAGTAAAAGGCCAAGGCTTAAGCTCAAAGTCACAGCCACGCTGACTTCAAAAGGCTTGAGAGGATGAAGACGTAAACTCAGGACGTTGGTAAGTAAAGAAGGTACTTTTTTTTTTTGTATCCACAGACGCCATGCTTTTGAAGACTCGTCCTGCTTTTGGCCTCTGCATTAAAGTGTGTTTGTGTAGAGAGAACCAGCTGGGTAGTGGCTAAGCTGTGATTATTTACAAGTTTGTTTTGGAGTCTCTGAAGCCCTCTGCGCTCTGCACTTCTGCACTCCGAAATCTAGGTAACTTTGTATATTAGTCTGTCATGTATATATATTGCCCTTTCAAGCATGGAAGGAATTGTTCGACATTGTGGGAAATACGCTTATTTGATCTGTTGCCATGAGAAGATCGATACCAATATTGATATCAATCTTTTCATCTAACACTGGCAAGAAAGCAAACAAGCGTATTTCCCAACTACTGCTGTTGCATATTGCTTTAAGCCCAAAATGAGAACCCCATGATCTACTCAGCCGCAAAACTCCCTTTAAGTTACATCAGCAAACACACACTGGCTTAGACTCTAGTATGGGCTGCAACTAACAACTGTTTTTTTTATTTTTATTATTATTATCAATGAATGTGTTGATATTTTTTTCAATTAACTGATTTACTTTTTAGTCAATAAAATGTTGGCAAATAGTGAAGAAATCCCATCACATGTTACCATGGGCCCAAAGTCAGGTCTTATAATGGCTTGTTTTGTCAGATCATGGTCAAAAACCAAAACATATTAAATTTACAATGATATATGACAGAATAAAAGCATCAAATTCTCACATTTTATAAGCTATAAATAGAAAATGGAACTAGAGGAAGTTTGACATTTCATCGAAATGGCTGTAGATTCATTTTCTGTTGACGGACTAAACGATTAATTGACTAATCGTGCAGCATTAGACTCCACAGTGTAAAGCTCTAAACAGGGTGTGAAACCTCATTGTTTTTGAAAGCAAGTCTTCATTTTGTTTACCATGCCACACAGAGAGAACTCTGTCCTGTAGCTACAATGACACTCTATAATGAGGTCAATCTGGGCCTTTTGGAGCTCCAATGCATAAACAGTATTATGCTGCAGTATTGAGAAATAATTTTATGCCAATTTGAAGCTCTTAAGGTGACCTTTTGTTCCAGTAGATGCTTTGATTTGTGACTTCCTGCGATCACAGAATATTGGGATGCTCTTTGTTCCAGTCAGCATGACGTGTATTTTTCTATAGAATCACTAGTTAATATAGCTCTTGCTCTCAGGCAGCTCTTACACCTACTCCTTCATATGCGACCTTTCCTTCCTGTCTCTCTGCAACCATCCCTTCATTCATAGTTCATCTGCACTGTACTCCACATGGCCTTAAAGGTCAATACATTCTGCCCCTGACCAGAGGACCCCCCAGAAGCCAGCTACAGGTCAGGGAATCTAGCGGCTGCAAGATTAAGTTATCTTCTTGCTCTCTCTCTCTTTCTTCCTCACTCTGGTCAGGAGGGAGTTGCCGCATGTCCAATGCAGTTTGTCTTTGCGATGCTTTTAACAGCATAAAAGCGCCTAAGCCGGAGGACACTCAGGAAAGTATGAAGGCGAGAAAACACTTTAAAGAAATGCATTAATTTTTATACATAGACACACATCTTTATGTGCCATCCCTCTCTTACCCCTGGGTGCAGTTGGCATGGCAGGGATGACACTCGTTGTTGGCCTTCGCGTACTTGAAGATGAAACTGTTGGCCCCCTGCAACCCGTCGGGGCACTTCTCCACGCAGTTGGGTCCATCTTTGAAGTGGAGGCATTTTACACATTGGTCCGGGCCCTGAGAAGAGAGCAGAACAAGGAGGGGGGAGATGAGAGGAGGGGTTAGGAGGAGGTGGCGGACAAGGGATGAATAAAGAAAAAGAGGAGTGGAGGTGGAGGGTGCAGTAAAGCGATTAGTAAGATGGAAAGGAGGGGGGTGAACAGAGTAAAAGAAGTGAAGAGAAGACAAAATGATGGGCGAAGAGGTGAAGAAACCCAGCAGGAAAAAATAAAGTTAGGGAAAATGGAATGGGATTAAGCAAGAAGAAAGAATGGAGATATAGAAAAATGTATTAGAGGAGAGAATAGAATTGAACAGAATCAAATTCAAACCTGGCGAATCATGTCAATTTGCTCACTTCCTACCACTGCTAATGTAGCTGGCGGGACCCACATGAATTCCATTCAGTGATTTATAATGTGTTGAGCAAAATTGCCAAGAGTGTATTCCGCTGCACCCGTGTTAAAATTGGCAAAATGCATAAGGAATCAGGTCATGTCAAGGCATGGTGCATCGAATGTGATGGGGGAGATGACAAGCGGTAACTGAGCACAAGCTCGGCTGCAACAGGATCATGAATAAGTAAGATGGATAGTGGTGTGTGTGTGTGTGTGTGTGTGTGTGCTTACATGTGTGTATGAAAGCAGGAAGAGAATAACTGGCAGTGTTTATGCTTGTGCGTGTGTCTGAAGCAATGAAGGTGTTGACTAATGTGTGAACTTGTGTGTGTGTGCTCGTGTATGCAAGGCGCACTGTTGTATTCTGGGTGCTTGGAGTTTTGCCGCCGCGCTCTGTTGCTAATGACGACCACGGTGACCTGATGGACAGCTGCTCACAGTTTGACACATTCAGACACACGCCATCAATAAACATTATTCGCGCTTTTGCATGTTGGTGTGTATGCATGTGTGTGCGTGCGAGTGGGGACGCATACAGATGTCGGAATGCATTCAAGTATGTCTGCGTATGCTGTATGCATGTGTATTTGTGTGCGAGAGCGCCTGTGGATGATTGACTCTGGTGTTATTTACTACTCAACTGTGACCAGCATCTCAAAGTCAGCAGCCTCTGTGCATCCTTGAGGAGTCTCTCCCTCTCTTTCTCTGTCTCCAGGGACAGTCATAAAAGGTTACTCACACAACTGCTAAATCCCACAAAATAAGTCATGCGGCACATTAGATACAGCGTTCTGTAACGCTACAAAAAATGAGCCTCCATGTATGGTGTTGTAGCAGACTTTTCAAAACAAAGGATAAAGGTAAAATAATCTTAACAAAATCATTCATTACTATAGAAGACATAAATACAGGTCATAAATATTTTTCATTTTTAAAAAAGGCTAAGATATTACTTAAGACAGCTGGGCAGTGTTGTTTTTAGCAAACCTTACTCAAACAGGAGTAAATAAATATTTGTATGTGTTTAGTATATACTGTATATACATCATATTTTCAGCTGTGATTTAATACACATTTGGTGCACTTGTCAGTATGTATGTTTTCTTCATTTGCTTGGGTTTTGTCTAACTGCATTTGCACGTTTTCTTCATTTGCAGTGCACTGAGATTTCTCGCCCACTGCGGTTTTTAATACTTTTTGGACAACAATGCTTTTGGTCGTTTCGGGATTTGTTGGCAATAAGAAAACCTACCATATTGCCAGGCTTAATCTTAAAAAAACGAAGCAATGTCTATTTGTGGTGCCTGTCATGTTGCATATGTTGTTGTAACTAGAGTAGGAGCCATTTTTTTCCTCCCAGATTGATTTATTTTAACAATTTTTACCGACCTGAGGAGGTAAAAAAATAATCAGTAATTCACAAAGAAAAAAAGCATATAGCTTTGTGCTGCAGAAATATATTTTATCTGCTTTTATATCCCATTAATCATCCTATGACCCTGAGATTTTTCTTGCAACCTTTTCCGGGTGTCCCCAGGTTTGAGAACCACTGGTATATAGTATTATAATGCAAATGATAAAATGACTGCTGCAGCCTTCCATGAGAGGAATGTTTGTTGAACATACTCTGTGTTTACGGATGCATATTTTCTTGTGTGCATGTGTGCAGACATGTGCGTCTCCACTGACATTTTAAAGGGAAATTCTAACATTTTAGAGAGTCGTGGTGTGATCACATCCGAGACTCTAAAAGTGACTTTACAGGAAGGTCAGAAACTAATCTCACTTTGCTGTTTTGAGTGTGTGTGTATGTGTGCTTGCCAAAAGCATGCCTCCTAAAGTACCCACAGTAGTTTATCATTCCTCCCATTAACCTACCATTCACCTTTGCAAACACAGCACTTATATCTTCTGAAATCCTGCGCGTAAGACCGATAGACTCCCACAAAATAAGTTGGAAATCCACTTTAGCACGCATAAGATATGAGACTATCTTGAACAGAAAAATGAGAGGAGTGCTTTTAATCTAAAAGTGAAAAGTCTACCTCTAGAAAGTATCGTCAAGTGAAAAGGAAGTTGAGTTTGAGGGTGTCTCAAGTGGATTCGGGTGTGTCTTACCTGGCCAAGACATGTCATGGTGTTCCCATCCATCTTCTCACACTGGCTATCACACTCCAGGCACATGGATCCGTTGGCAAATTCACGCATTTCCCTAATAGAGATAAGGAAATCGAGATAGAGATGCATGCATTATAGATTTGAGAGTGTACCCATATTGAAATATTGATTAAGAGCCTGCTGAGGGAGGATTTTGAAGTGTGCTGTGTGCGTATGAGCGCAAGCTGTACATAGGAGGCTTTTGATTTCAAACCAACATGTGATACAGCATCAAGAAATCAAGGCTAAATCTTAATTTACTCATGCCCATCTCTATGATTCCTACTAGCACTGACTGCTGGAGTGCCCTCTGGCAGAGGGGCGCGCAGGGCAGCGAGCTGCCTAAGACTATTTGATCAAGTTAAAGACTTAGTATGGTCAATATGTTAACAGAGAAGGCCCATGAATAATGAACAGCTCTTTAAATCATGGGCAAACATGAGTCGATGTGTGAAGGGAGAAGGAAGTGAGAGGAGAGCTGGTGGGAGGGAATGAGAAAAGAGAAGGGTGGCAGGAGAGGCCAGGGAGAGGGCAGGGACAAAAGTTGGCTATAGGGTGAAGCGTGGATGAGAAGAAAAAAAAGCTTAAGAAATATAAAGAGAAATTTGCTTTTCATACTCTTATCAAATCCAAAAATCATTGCATTTGGTGCAACTGGTAGGAGTTCTACCAGAGCCAGTAAATGTGTGAAGTTCATGATGTTTTTGTTTTTCCACTTAGACTTCTGAAGAAATAGAGGTAAACAATAGAGCTCAATATTGGGTTTATACACTGCAATTACACTGACTGGAGCTGCACAGTGCCTCAGGCCATACTGTTGAATCTTTATACGTGTATGTGTGTGTGTTTGAGTGTGTGCATGCACCCGATCTATAAATTTCTCCCTTTGTTTGTGTCAGAATCAGCGCATTATCTTTGTTTTTGAAGTGCGGCATCTCTGGCGAGCAGAGGATGGCTGCTGTCAATAACAACCGCTGCCGATCAAAAACACTTTTCACATCAGAGGGATCGATCAGCCGATGCAGAGGACAGACATCCTCAGAGGAGCATTCACCCAGTTACAAACAAACAAGCCCCTTTCTCACAGTGGTGAGATAATGAGAGTGACTCTCTGTGTGTGTTTTGTTTGTATTTGCATGTGATGTTACCAGGGTGGAATAAAGATTCAACAGATTCCTCCTTGTGAGCTGTTTTTATGTGATCTTGCACTGAGAAATTCTGATCTCCTGCGGGTATGTGTGTTTTATGCATTTTCATGTGCTGAATATTAGATGAAAATCTTTTCAGACTTGGTGGTTCTAAAAGCTACAAAAAAAGAAAAGAGACATTCTGACACTCCAGAGTTCAACTGTATCACATTAAAGGGCAATAAATGTAAAGATAAAATCCCAGATTTCCCTATTGCCGAGCCGTAATGTCAGGGCTTTTTTTTTAATGGTCCTAATGGTTCGTCGTGTTCATAGCTGTTCGTCTCAAATGTCCAAATATACAGTATCACAGAGTGTCCTTTTATTAATAATGTTTTTGAGGGAATCAAAGGAAACTCCCATTGCTCTCTTTACATTTCTCCCCCGTCTTTCTTTCCCTTGTTCCAAAATAAATTAGATTTCTCTCCTGGAAGGTCTGTCCAGGGGAATCCTTTAGAAAAGAGCCCAGGCAGTGGAGAGATATCTCTTTTGTTGGTTGAGGGGGAAAAAAATACATGGAGGAGAATGGGTGAGAGACAAAGACCTCGGCAGCGGTGGTCTCTAGGGTCATTTCCATTCCGTCAAAGCCGTTCCTCCTGATTGGCCCCCTTTCACGGCTGGAAGTGTGTGCCAAGCCCCCATCGGGGGATGGCCTGATGGGGGATTAGCCCTGTTTTAGCAGGAATTTAAGCAGGACTGTGGCCACCATTCAGACCTCCAAACTACAGCAAACCAGAGCATGGCCAACCCACTGGAGCAACTTTTTTTTAATTAAACACTTTCAACGCCTCCCTAATCCCCTTCCTCCCTCCTCCCCCAACCCCAGTGGACGCGAGAGGGAAATTTTCTTTTTCCCTCTCGCACTCCTTTGCTCCTCCTTTGTTTTATTCAACAGACATATAAACTAAAGGGAATTAGTGCTTTTCCTCATTAAGAATGGAGACATATAACGAGGGTGAGCTGAAGAATCTTAAGGTTTAAAATCACCTGCCTGAAAACATATTTAATAAGCTAATAGTAAATTCTGTAGAGATATACAGTCCAATAGATTCAGAACAAAGGCAGATATTAAGTCACTCTATGCTGCATACAGTAGAACCCCATAAACAGTAACTAAACCCAAGAGTTTGGAACCAATCATTCATTAGACTGTAAGATACAGGTGAAACTGTATACATTGGTTGTTAATTTCTAGCTGTACCGTTATGTGCAAATGGGGCATTAGGGTACAACTAAATTAATGTTTTTAAGGTGTGAATATCTCTGTATATATCATAGAACAGTCCAGAACTGTAAGGACAGTGGTATTTAGTAATTATAATAATAATAATAATAATATTGTGTCCTCCTTATATTTGTAAAAATCTATCTCTATGCAGATGATACAATACTGTCACGAAACACAATGCTCAACACTCAAAAGCATAGCAAGCAGCTTTCTCGTTAGCATTGTTTAAATAAGTAACCTTCCATTTTCTCCAACAATTTCCATGACATTTTATTTTTGTTTGTGTTTATAGTATAATCTTGGAGGCAAGGTTCATATAATAAAGAAATCATACTAACAGCAATAATGATATTCTCCTCTACAGACATGATTCCATGGCTGGTAACGACAAAACTTCCCTTCCCTTCAACACTTTAAATGGCAGTGTTATTCAAACAGTTTTAAACTTAAAATATCAGGGCATCTGTATTAAAGACAGAATTACCTTTAAAGGTCTGTTTGTTTTACTGTCTTGTAAAATAAGAAACTGCTGAAACAGTCTCTCTCTGTCTGTACGAGACTAGGGTGATGTTATATGTAGACATGCAGGAGCAATCCTGAAATAAAGTTTACCATTTCATCACTGGTGACAGCTATTGCACCAAACACTGTATCTGGTGTAAATGAACAGACTTGTCCTCTCTTTCTGATAGATACTGTATATTTCCATTTCCAAAAAAGCTCTTATTAATAAATTACCATTCTATATTGTATCGGTATTGGAAAAAGAACTTATGATGCTGCTAATCTACTTGAATTTAGTCTTGCCACTGTGCTCAATTAATTCAGTGTTCCTTATTTGTATCTTTAAGTCAATGATGGAAGGGGAACCCTGTTAGTGGCGAGATATTAGTTTTGTTCTATAGTTGAAAGGTCTAGTTAACCCCAAATTGGACAAACTACAAATAGATTTCATGCTTATTCTTAGTCTAATTAACTGAATACTGTTCTAAAGGGTGAAACTTTGCTCTCTAGAGCCATTTTAAGGATCTCATTTAAAGCCTCTCCTGACACACACTATTTCTTTCTTTCTTTCTTCGTATTCACATGGTAAATAGAGTCTATTTTTTTAATATACTGAAATTTAAATAAAGGGCACAAGCACACAAACTCCAATGTGCAACTAACATTTAGCTAGTTAATCATCTAGGCAAGAAATACACAAGTTGATTTTTTGCAGTACAAATCAAGTTTTGTATTGGATTGAGTGAGACAGAATGCATAGTGGTAACCAGGGGGAAAAAAATACAGGTTATCCAAGGTTTCCATCTCAAAAAAGCTGCCTTTTATCTGCCAAAGATTTTGCTTGGTGGACTTCTTACACCAGGCAAACATTGAGGTCATGGACATTTTGATTCCACGGTTCAGGCCAGTGGCACAAAGCAAGAAGTGGGCCTGTCGAATGTTACTTGCAATGCCATCACAGTGACTGACTGTATTTACAGTATAGTAGGAAACAAGTGTGCTTCAGCAGCTCCCTGCCACGCGCCTTTTCCTCACCAGTCTTCTTCAAAGCCTTCGCTGTGAGCTGTTTTTCCCAGCAACTTCAAAGCTTCCCTCCCACAAACGGTGCCGGGAAAGGACCAGCAACAAGTCAACATGACCGAGGGTTGCTCGCTCTCACACACCCTCTCTCACAAACATACGTACACTCTCTCCTCTTCCCCCGGGGAAAACACAAGCTCGACATCACCGCTTGCAAGAAAGTCATATTTATCTTGTGGCAGACACTGCTGGTACAGTCTTATTTTAGATGGATGCTTTCAAGTGTTGTGATTCACAACATCTCCTCGTTCATTCAAGAGTAGCACAAAAGGCTGGAAACTACATCTACAAAGAAGTGTTTCTCCCCAGGTGAGTTGCCAGTGATCTTTTTGATGTGCCTCTTGGCAGCATAAAGCAATGACCTGAATGCAATTATTCACGCTGAAAACAGAACATCAGTGGATTGTGAGGACACTCTTTGTCGCTAATGTCAGTCATTTCCCAGCTCAGAGCAGTAAACACTCTTGTCTCTCAGCCTGAATGGGCAATTTGTAATAAAATATGATACTTCAACAATATATTCAAATTGATTTTGGACAATGGATGTAACACGCAGCCAAATGTTCCTTTAACTGTTCACGTTAACTGTTCAGAGTGTGAAATTCCTTATTGGTTCATCTCATTACATTCATGCCAATCGGCAATTAGACTCTCCTCCTCCAGAGCTCTTGAGAATGTTTTGACTTCATTCTCATGCATCAGAGCTGTTTAAATTGATTTTATATCCTCTGCTTGTCATGTGTGGCTGTTTGGGGGAATTAATGCAGTCTCCTGAAACCATAATGATCTGACATTCAGGAAAATGCTCATTTTAAAGATCAGCTCAAACATACTACCAGACACTTGTGTAACATTTGCCCAGAATGCATCAAAAGAACAAGATTATTACTATTTTTTTAAATAATTTGTGAATGGATTACTCACCCATCAAACAGGTTGCAGGACTCAACACAGGTGCGGCCCCGTCTGAAATACCGGCAGGAGAGACACTGGTCAGGCCCGGGGCCCCAGCACCCGTCGTCTGAACACATGCGATCACACACCATTCGCTGCTGAGCTGTGGAGAGAGGAGGAAAATAAATTAATATGACTGACTAATAATATACAGGATCAAAAGGGAAATGTATCTAATAATGTTTTATTATGAAGAATTTAATTTAGAGATTGGAAGTGTGTGTATGTGAGTGTGTGTCTGTTCTGTATTCATACCTAGGAGATAAGTGAGTGTTAGTGCCTGCATGCATCTCCCTGAGTGTGTGTGCACATTGCATGCACATTTGTGTGTGAGTATGTGTGTGTAGCCGAGGGCTGCCCAGCTGTGTGAGTAAACATTGGTATTCCCCGCACCTCCACCATTAAAGACCGCCCCAACCAGAACCCTAAGCCCTTTTTTCCAGTCGAACCACAACAATCGATGCTGTTCATCGGACTCAGTGTGTCCTCCATCCGGTGAGTGACGTCCACATCCTCTGGAGTGTCGCCCCGATGGGGGCCGTGCCCTTTGTCAACATCCAAACACTCAATGGTAGACAGCGGGTTCAGCCTAATGAAGAGGCCTGTGTAAGGTCCCATCAATACACACACACATGCCGCTCATTAACTGGCTAATGATATCAACCGCAGCCTGGCAGGGCCAAGAAAAACTAGGGTGGTCCATATCTTTGTTTTCTAGTTATCTCTGTCTTTCTAACAGTGAGCTTTACTGGCACAACACAAATTTAAATGTTGCCAAAGTGTAACAAACATTACACAGAAAAAGAAAATGGTTACTTACAGATAATAATTGCAATTAGATACAAAACTGTGGTGATATTTTCTTCCTAGTATCATTCCTCCCCCTCTCTGTTAGACTTTTCCACACTCTCATTGAACGACACTATGTGGTCAGTTTCCACCATCTGCAGCCAAAGCCACATGTCGACTATTCACCGTTCCATCAGGTGTCCACTTCCCTGTGGCTAGCAGCGAGCTTAATCCACCTCTATGCATGACGCATTAAGCACTTTCCTCACGGGGAGCTGAATAAGGGCTTTCATGGCCAAGGAGTGAGTGACGCCTGTGTGTAAGGCTCAGGTGGAGCTGGACTTGCAGAGAGAGTCTAGGTTTGGAATTAATTAGAGGGCTAATAGGAAAGAAAATAAGAGAACAGGAGAACTTAATAGGTGTTTGGTTACCACTGGATGTGTGTTAAGATAAAAGAGTGTCTGTATGTGTGTGAGTGTGAGTGTGTGTATCAGCATGTGTGAGAGTTTCCTCTGGCAGTTAAGGCATTTCCCTGCATGATTCACAGGTGCATCAACTGTCAATATATGCATCTTCATCATAACTATGTATAAAAAAAGTCTCATTCTAAAAGTGCTGCTTAACCATCTAAAGATGTTACAATATTGCTTAAACTCAGATTCTACCCTCATACCCTCTGTGCAGATTTTGGCAAAAAATGTGTGACTCAAACTCCTCCACCACCACCACTTACAGCATTCCTTTGGATCTCGATTGTTGCGGATGAGGACTTTCTGGCTCGGGGTCCTGAAGAGAGACGTCCAGTTGACAGTGTTGTAGAAGCACAGACGGCTGTTGTTGAAGATGTAGACATTTCCAGCGCTGATCTCGTCCAGCGTCTGGAACTGAAGCGAGGAGATCCAACGCTGTTTTAAGATCAGCAGAGAAATACCGCTTCCACTGCAGGAGGAGAGGAGGAATAAATAAAGAGATTATGAGACAGAGGAAGAGGTGATGATAGAGAGGGGGGATAGAACAGTGAAAGAGAAAGAAGGGAGGAAGAGAAGGTCAAGAAATTAGCAGAAATCAAAGAAGAGGATTCAAGAGCAACAATGAGAATGACCGAAGAAGAGAAGAACAGAAGAGACATTTAAACAAGACCAAAACAGAAGATAAGAGGAAAACAGAAAGGAGGAAGAAGACAGAAAGAGGACAAGAGAAGGTATAAGAAGAAACAAAAAAAGGGAAAGGACAGTGAAACAGAGAAGGGGAGAAGGTTAGACAGGATGAAAAAAAGATGATAGAGTGGTATAGAAAGCAAGCGAGGAGGTAAAGGGAGAAAAGGGGAAAGATCATGAGACATAGAGGTGAGAAAGACAGAAAAGAAAGGGGGCAGAACAGAGTACGCGTCAGGAAAATGGGAGGAAGGGGAAAGATAGCAGCCGGACAGAAGGAGAACATGAGGTGAAAGAAGCAGACAAAGAGAGAGATGATGAGAGAAGAAGAGAAGAGCATGACAGGGGGAAAAACTGAGGCGATAAAAAATAAATATAGCACAAAAGCAGAGATGAGTAAGATGCAGAGGGAGGTTGCTCCAGCTCTCAATGAGACATTGCTGAGCTACAGGGTCATCACTGGCGTTTAGAAAACAAGGCCAGATCTCCTTTGACTCTGCCAGCACTTTGCCTCGGATCCGCCACTTGTAAGCGAACACAGAACCTGCTATCAAAACAGGGCTAATCAAAGCTGCGTGACAGCAGCATTTCAAAGAGCCTCTCTGCAGAGCAACATGGACTGGTGGCTCATTAGCTCCAACAGTAGCCATCCAAATACAGGAAAACAGCAAGAAAGAGAGAGAGATGAGGATCTTTCTGTCACAAAGACAGCTTGTAATATGAGTATGTCATCTGCATATAAGTAAAGTGGAATCACATGTAATGTAATCTGATGTCAAAGATGTAAAACGTGATGTGGAATTTTGACGTACCTGTAAAGAGATCTACCTCCAATAGTTGCCAGGTTTGAAAAGACACTGAGATCTGTCATGTTCTCAGGCCAAGACTGGATGTTGAGGTAACCTAAAGAGGTATCAGAGAAGACATAAGAACACATGCTAATACTTATTTGAAGTAATCCTCATTTTGTCTTTATACAGTGCATGGATAATTACAGATTATAAGTCTATTTTTCTGTAAAAATGGTAAAAGGGATATAGAGGAAAAGGACAAAGGAGTGCATTTGATGAAGGAACATAAGAATCATGGGCTAGGGAATAAAAAGAATCCTTTTGTTACCTTCATTCAAATTTAAAAGAAGCACTGAAATTTTTGGTCATGGAGTTGCACAGCCTCTGTGAAGTTCAAGCAAGAACCCATTCTTTGTAGGAAATGTGCTCGGAGAAGACAATATACGCTAATTAAAAGAATGGATTTAATATTCTGCACAATCTGTCCGGTTGCACTTGCCTTTAGTGACAGATTATATCAAATCAGGATCTGTGGAAATGACATTAAAGAGATAGAGCAGAAAATGGCTGGGATAGAATGGCCATTGCTCTTTCTTATTGCTCGGGTTTTCATTATGAAAATGCAGTTTCACTCCATTAGCTGTTTGGCTCAACTGCAAGTCGCGGTTTAATATGACAAAAGGGTTTGTATTACGAGGTATTGCTCATCCCTTAAGGCCTCTAATAGTTAATGAATAAATACACTCACAATCATGTGCATGTACACAAACAGCAGCACATACTGTAAGCACGTATAACTATCAGATACACACACACAATAACACAATATCCACCAGAGCACATTTTAGAGTTCACCAACAAACTGTCCTCTTAAAGCTTTCTTTTACTACCTCAGAGGCCACATAATCCACACACACACACACACACACACATACAGTATACACCATATAATAATATTGTTTTGTTCAGTCAATTTTTCCAAGGTGACTCCAGTGAGGCAGTCTCACCTGTGATCTCTTTCACAGTGCGAAACACGTTGAGACGCTCTGGGTCCAAAGGTCCAATACCATGATACATGTCCCTGAAGAAAAAACACAACGTTGAGACACACAGAACAGTGAATGCTACTTTTATCAAAAATAATATTTATATATTGCTATAGTATGACCTTATTTATAAAACAGCTCTAAAGGTACAAACACTGGGAACCTGAAGGCACCATTGAGAAAATAATATGTTCTTCGTACCAAAGTCAGAACGCTCTTTTCCTCTAATGTGCTGTGTGATATTCATAGTTACATATCATTCCATCCTCAGAGCTCCAGGGCACTTTGACAGTGGTTGTTGATAGAATAGAGTACATTGCTCATTTACCTTCCCAACCCAGAGTCTCTCTGACACAAAGGGATATGAATGGAGAACTGTTTGTTTACATGCCCACCTCTCTTAGTTCCAGGCTGTATATCATAAGTAGTCTTCCATTGAATTTGATGTGTGCAAGAACAGCAGACAGACACAGTTAGCAACCAGCTGATGAACATGGTGGTATTAGCATTTAGCAGCTAACAGTAGCATTTAGTAGCTAAAGAGGCAAATTATTCTCTGAGGAGTCGGTGGAGACCAAAGCAGAGCTAAAAGGAGTTTGACACAAACACAACTCCAAACGAATGCTAATGTTGCTCTCTGCTGGATGTGTAAATAGGCAACTGTTTGCTAACATATTTACCGTATCATCATATAAAATGTCAATGCTGTGTTTACAGCTTGCCTCAAGTGGCCAAAAATCCCCCCCAAACATCTAGACGTCCAACTGCAGAAAGATTTTAAATGTCTTTTGACCTGCAAATCACCAAATACGTGTTTACTTGGTTTCCATCCATCTATGTTGGGATCAGTTTAACGCTGTATTTCCCTTCTTTTGAAAGGGGCTGCTTGATCCTGCAGATATCTGTAAATTGAGCTAAGCTAAGCTAACATCACCATTCAACATACCTTGAAACTTCCACAAAGACATTAGGTGTCCATGAGTTTGTCTGACATATTAAAAAAACTATCTCTGAAAGCATTGTGTGTGAGGTTTTAAGCCATCACTTACCCCTTAATGCCAGTAATGAGGAAGATGAGGTTGCCGTTGATTTTGGTGCAGTTGACAAATTTATCAATATTGCTGGCATCCACTGTTTGAGCTGTCTGCAGGCTGCCCGTCCCTATGCCGTCACACACTGACAAAACAAAATGCAAACACACAATACTATATTATTTAAAATAATTCATTTTTAAGTTGCTTTAGGTATGAACAAATTACCTACTGCAGTATATAACCAAAGTGTCCTTGTATAGCAGAGACCTCATTTTTGAGAAACTACTATTAGCTATTTGTCATTTTAATTCTTTGTACTCTTTTATGAAAATATACCCCTGCTTTTGGTGCATAGGCAAGGCCAAGGCCCCTCTCCATGCATCAGAATTCTTTTGATGAAAGCATGGGCCAATCCTCAGCCAATTCCTCCCTATAATGAATTCATTACATCTGCATTAATTACACTTGCGGTCTAGTGTGAGCCAAGTATTTCTGACAGAGGCGGAGGGGATGATGAATAAGGCTTACATTAAGTGGTGTAACCAGTTTTTGATAGTGATTTATACCAGCCAATTCCATATCTGAAATGTTAATTTGTTATCATTTCCCACAGTTCCTTGGGCTATCCCTCATTAACCCCTCCCCGCTGCGTGACGATGTAATCAAGAGATTAGCCAATCAATGGATGCCACAGCCCATACATGGAGCCCGAAGGAAAACAGTATTGTCGTCCCTCCAAAGAGAAAGGGCAGATCAGTTACCTTTGTGAGAACAATATGATGAAGGGGCTAATCCTCTGTATTGAACTGAACTAATGCTGTTTAATTTCACATTAGACATTTTAGGCATTTAGCAGACACTCTTGCACACAGAATGAGATGTAATTACTGAGCAGGTGAGAGCAGTTTCTCATTATGGGACCATTTCATGTTAATTAACATGTCGACTGTTGTGGGGATCAAACGCGTGACCTTCGTTTATGCCATATTTGTCATATTTATCCTCCAATATGTAATGAGTACACAGTGGATGTTCACAGCAGTAATATGAGAAGGGAGCAAAATGAGTAGCAGAGTTCAACCCTTTAAATAAATGCATAAATACATACATAACATGCATAAAGAAGTCATAGCTGCATATGTTTGAAATCAACAACAGAGGGTTTTGAGAATACTGCATAAAGTTCACTGTCTGTATTTTATGATGAAAGCTGTAGGCATGGGAGAAATGAGTGTTCACTATTCAGACTATTTAGGAATGAGGATGTTGTTACACAAGTGGGTATTGCATGGCCTTCCCCTTAAATTAAAAAACATGTTGATATTTTGGGGGGTACATTAGAATAAATAAATCAACTGTAAGTACATTTAGTGTAATATAAAAAGCTGAGCTGGCTCCCGTAAAAATAAATAACATTTCCTATAAAGCTTTTAAAGTAATTCTTGTGGGCTGCTGTTGATCCAGTATCATCACTGTTAGCATAAAGCTATTAGATTAAAATGGTCTAACTGCATAAGCTCTTGTACATACAGTAAATGCAGTGCAGTGGGCCAGGAAGTGGGGGAAGCAGGGGAAATGGGTAAACTATCTATATAAAACCTGACTTTCATCCCACTGAGTAAAACTTCCTCATTATACACTGAAACATGGCCATGTTCTACTGGCCTTAGCATGTCTTGCACTTTGTTCTCCATGTAATATCCTACTGACATTGCACCCCAGCGTGTTTCGGTTGTCAGTGCATCTCTGCACTAAGACAAATCTGACAATCTCACAAGGCAACAGTCGCCAGTTATGAGTGATGCAGGCTCTCCCTGGGCCAATGGCCAATAAAATACATCATAGTTCCTAGTTTCATCAAACCTGGACCAGTGATGGCAGTTAGGAGTCACTCAAAGTGTCAAATGTTGATATGTATTTATAGTGCAACCATCAGACCAAACAATATGATATATGAACACCAAAACATTGACGCTTCACTTTCCCGAGTTTGAACAAATCACACCAGCAATGTTTCATTCTACATAAGTAGATACCCAGCTACATTGTTGGAAACATTTTGCCTATTTTTTGTTCCCTAATGTTTCGCTGGATGTCAAGTAACCAATTACAGTGTTCTCAAGTACCCCAGATTTGACAAGTCAGTGTAATTGTAACTGCTCAGAACATGGTGCAAAGAATGTCAAATTAAACCCGCGCTAAGACATTTTCTTTCCCAAGATATGATACTAGAATGATAAACCCAGTCTAATGTACGGCCCATTTTCTTAAATTGAGGAGTGGTATTCTTGAAGACATCCCATGGTTTTACCTTTAGGACAGATGTCGGTACAAGGGATGCACATTTTGATGCGGTTCTCCTCCACTTCCATCTTGTTGCTGGGACATGCTCTGACACAGGAGCTGTGGTCCACCACGAAATTATCTGACAGCAACACAGAAAGAACGTTAGTGCTAGTTGCTTCAGTTGTTTCCGTAGTAGAGATGCTGTGATGACAAGTGGCATCACACAGCATTTTACCAAGTGAAATCATAAGAATCAAAGTGTAGCATTTACTCGTAGAACACTAGAGCTAGAACAATTTCCTAGAAGGACCCCTCTAACGGCAAGAAATTGATTGTATTTTAATCACGTTTGTATAATGATCAAAACTAATGGTCTACGGCTATATTGCTCAGCAAAAGTAATGAATCAAATTAGTACTCGGTTGCGGCGGTGGAAAAGTGCGACTGGTGTATGCTCATTTGATGATCAGTGGAACTTGAATATGCAATCTTTTGAAGTGGCTTGACTTTTAATGCATGCTCGCTGAATTACTGCTGCACCCTGACTCCACATCCGTGAGAGAAAGAACTAAGATTTGATTTCTTTTCAGCTGCCAGAAGCTGAAACAGATGGTGTAGCAACTAGTAGATTGAGATACACAATTTATTTATGTTCGAGCAATTTATCTTGACTAATTGTCTGGAGTCTTATTTCAGGATAGATGGAGGACAAATGCTTCTTCAATTGACACCAGTTCACTGACTATAAAACATAATTATGAGCAACATAATGAGCATGTATGTTTGTGCGGTGTAATGTTACAGTAACTACATCTACTTGTAGCTGCTGTGGATGTGCATGCAGCAAAGCATTCTGTTTGCTTGAAGCAGACTTACGTGGACATTTCTTGACACAAAAGGCTCCATAGGTGTACTTGGCTCTGGGGTTGTGCTCTAACTGAAAAGATGTGGGATTGTACACAAACGGCTGAGGGCACTGGGTCACACATGCTCCACTGTCGTTGAAATTGGTGCAAGCCTGCAGAAAGCACATAACCACAGTCAGCTGAAGGCAAGAGGATACCGGCCAGACTTCCCATGAGGGTGCATGAAGTAAAACATGGCGAGGTAAGGCGAGAAGAGGTGTTGGGATTCCCTCACATAAGTCAGTGTGAGCAAAAGAGTATTACAGCAGCATTTCATTTTTACGTCGGATCGCATCATGCGGATCATGCAGCCATCCCTTGTCTCTTTGAACGCCAACTGGGAGAAAAATTGGAGCCATTGATTCACAGCCATGATGTAAATGGTGAAATGTTTTCCCATAAACCTCTTAAGTGTTTTGTCGTCTGTGGCCAGAGGCTGAAGCGGCAGTAATTGAATTGGATGAGCCTTTCTGTGAATTACAACTACAATATCATCTCTGTCAGTGTGCACGCGTGTGTCGCCGTGCACGAAATAGGAAGAACTTGAGGTGATAAAAGGGATACTAATTGGACCACTGAATCACCAATTTGTTCTTTGAAGAGCGCCGCTGCGTCAGACTTTTACAGCCCCGTAAAATGACAAACAATTTATCAGCCGGTAAACAAAGTGGATCATATTTGGGCGGGGAGGATGACAAACAGATGTTGCACAAAAAGATGTGGACACACGGAACGGAGGATGATGGGGGGGGTGAGGTTAGAGATGTGTGACTGCTTTTTTGTATGTGTGTGTTTGAGAGAGGCAGAAATGCGAGAGCAAGGAAGCAAAAGAGAAAAAGTAAAAGCTAGAGAATGAAAGAAAGTTCAGAAAGAGCAGGAGCGAGCGACAAAGAGGGCGACAGCGTGTATGCGTGTTTGTGTGCAATCTGACGTACGAAGCAGTCTGTGTCCTTGGGGCCCGAGCAGCCGCCGGCACACTCGCGGTGGCAGCAGTCGCTGACGTAAGGCCCGAAGCATCGACCGTCACACTGCTCTGCACACACCGTCTTTGTCACTGCCCAGGAAGTGAAAAGACAGAATTTTAAAGGTCTGACACACATACACGCACATTCACACTCATAAAAAGAGACACCACCACCCTCAACCGCACTCTCATGTTATAGTTGCACACAAACATCATCCGATGTGGAATTCGGGCAGAAACAAATTAGGGGCTTCAGCAACCTAAAGGTCAGACAAGTAGGTTTGTGACCACCAGGTCACTTGCTTGAATGCCCAGACGGACTTTAAAAACATGGAGCACTGTCTCCTCTCCCGACAACTGTTCTGGAGGTGCCCCTGAGCGAGCCTCTTATCCTCCAGCTGCTCCAGCTTCAGCTCGGTGACTAGCAGCTGAAAATTGCGGTTGTGCTTGGTGGCTCCCAGGTACCGATCTGAAGTGGTTTCCCCCAGATAAATAAAGTTTGGAAAAAAGTTCCATAGCACTGGACCTCACTGATTCACCATATCTGTGTTCATACAATGGGTGTTTTCAGCCAAGAGGACCGACTGGCCAAAGACACCATCCAACTGTGCTGATAATTCCCAGAAAGCCTGGCTTTATTCGTTGCTATGCCAACTCTTGTGGTAACCAGGGAAATGTTTATTGCTTTTCCTGCATTTTTTTTGTTTGCAAAACTACTTTAAAGGAAGCTTTATTAGTCATTATTATTAGTACAGTAAAAACACTTGGATGTGGCTCGTACCTATTGCATCAAAGTTGCTCCAATACTTGTGCTAAAGAACAGCCTCCCACACGTTATTGGTACAGTAGGAGATATACCAGCCAGCGAGTCAGCAGGAGCTTCAAGCTGAGGCATTAAAAACTGCTGTGCTCACTCTCTGCTGTGTTGGGAACATAATGATGCTGTACTGAAAAAAACAACAAGGCCCTGTAGTCTATTAGTGAAAAACAGGCCAGTCTCTCTCTAGATCTCGTAGATCAGTAGAACTGCATACAGAGAACTAACATTTCACTCTCCTTCCTCTTTTGTCTTTCCATTGTTTCTGATTCTTGTATTTTTGCTAAAGATTGTGTGGTACTGCTGCCATCAGTAGCATTAGACAAACATGTTTTGATTCCATCACTTTTTTTGTTATGCTGTTCATCGACAACCCCTCTCACCACAGCGACATAAAATACTGTAACGCATTGAAGAACTTGACCTTGCTTTTGGTCTTTGAGCTCACTAAAATAAGGAGGAAAAGCTTAACACAGATGTGTACCCTCACACACAAAATAATAAATCTGTGTCAAAACAGATTATAGATTATTTTAAAGCAGACAGAAGAGTATCCTCAATTTTCTCCCGCCGTTCAGTAAATATAGTGGATCACTGCCTTTAAACTAATAACTAATAACAGAATTTCATTAGCCTGGACTTCAATGTACAGTTCTATGTTTCAATATAATCTAAATACTGTTTCAGAAGCTTCTCCACTCAATGTCAGGTTATATTCATTATTTGGGCGCTTAAGGAAATCTAAACATTTTTGGCAATACACGTTTTACCTTTTTTCTAAGAGTGACTTGGAAATATTGATAGCCTCGTGTTTGTGTGTTCAAATACGGAGCTTAAGTAGGGATGCAGTTAGCCTAGCTTAGCATAAAGATTACCTCTAAAGCTCACTATCTAACATGTTTTTCCTGAGAGTGAGATATTAAAGACTGATATCAGCCTCATGTCTGTGTGTTAAATACAGAGCTAGTGTCAGGAGACGGTTAGCCTCGCTTAGCATAAAGACTGGAGGCTGGGCGAATCAGCTAGCCTGGCTTTGTCTAAGGTTAAAAAAAGGACTACCAACACCTCTAAAGCTCACTAATTAACTTTTTTTTTCTGAGAGTGAGATAACAATTGTTATCAGCCTCATGTCTGTGTGTTAAATATAAAGCTTGAGTCAGGATGTGTTTAGTTTATCTTAGCATAAAGACTTTGGTCTTTAGCAGGCTGAATCAGCTAACCTGGCTTTTTAAAAACATCTAACAATACCTCTAAAGCTCACTTATTAACATGTTTTTTTGAGAGTGAGATGAGAAGACTGATAACAGCCTCATGTCTGTGCATTGAGTACAGAGCTGGAGTCAGGATGTGTTTAGTTTATCTTAGCATAAAGTAGTTAGCCTAGCTTAGCATAAAGGCAGGAGGCAGGGGTGGACAAATGTAGACTGGTATCAATCTTCTCATCTCACTCCTGGCAGGATCGTGAATGAGCCTATTTCCCAAAATGTTGAACTATTCCTTTAAGACAGTAGCTGTAATGCCCTATTAGTCACACCCTAGTTAGCAGGCCTGTGGCTTTCCACGGTAACTTTAGGGGTGCATACTCACAGGTTTGACACTGGTCTTCCTGATGGCCCCAGCAGCGTCCGTTACATGAGCGATGACAGCGTCTGCCTGCAGAACAAACACACACACACACACACACACACACACACACACACACACACAGGGAGAGCGCATCAGACAACTCCTCTGCAAAACTTCAGATGGAGTTTAGACACAAACACAGCCAAACGCCTAATTGTCCACTCACGCACACCCTTATAACTTCCCCGAGTAGTGACAGTGACAGGTCTGTCAAATCTCCTCCGCTCATCTGACAATAGACCCAGAGTCATTGTGGCGACTTGTGGCCTGTAGAGAACTTAAGCATGAAAGACAGGCTTCTACTCCCTTCCGTCAAGCATTTGCACAGGCAAAGTGGGACCTGACAGAGCACTCACAGCTTTCATCTGCCAGTGGCCCATCATCAAGACTTAATTGACTATGGGTTAATTACAGAGTAAGTGGAATAGTGCAGCAGATTGTCACCCGGCCCCTTCAACCACTCCCACTGTGGGGTTGTTAATGTTAAATACTAACTACAGCTTGGCAAAGGGCCCCAATTTGGCAACCTCAACACCCACACGCTCTCTTGTCATTTTTTGGCCCACCTCCTCTGTTCTTTGTTGCTTTTATCCTCCCCCTCCTCCATCAGTGCCATCTAATCAACAAAATAGCAATGTTTTACACATATTGTACTTAAAAGTGTCTTCTCAAACCTTTATTTTAGAGTAACCAGCTTTGCACGATCTCTAACTCCCTGCTGATGTCGCGAGTCAACACTATGCAGATTTGGTTCTGCTCAGTCTATAAAGAAAGGTCATCATGCCTTTCCGTCAAAGAAACTCTCAACATTTCCCCCATTGTCTATGTCTTTGCTCACCATTTGGCGCCTCTCAGCTGTCTCTATTGTTCATCCTGACATGTTTTGATACAGAGGGCCCAAAGAAACTTCCATGCTTTCCCTGTCTCTCCCTTAAAATGAGCAAGAGGCTCATCCATAAATGTGCAGAAAAGTTTGAGAGAGTCTGTCTTTAACAGCTAGTTCTTCTGACACAGAATGTCCGCCGGATAGCGACGCCTGTTATGTCCAAAGCAGAGGGAGATGAGGGACTGCGGGGACCACGGAGAGGGGGGTGGGGCGGGCACCAAGGGAAGTGGGCAGCTTCAAACCAGCTGTCAGATTCACTGAGATTTAAAAAGAGCACAACAGACAGCAGCTCCACGGGCCTCGCTGCAGAGCCGCTACCATACCACTACAATGGAAAGGTTCACACGTTGATCTAACACTATGTGATTTCGCTTCCAAATGACCGCCAGGCAAACAGAATGAATAAAAAGGGAGAGGGCATGACTGCAGCTGGTGGGGAGAGTGTGTGTTCACTTCTACAGTATGTTGGCATTTGGTTTGCCTTCACATTTCACAGAAAATAAATTTTGATTTTCATCCAAAGTTACTGGTTGCACTGGTTTCCACCCACGTGCGGTACTCACATCCGAGGTTGCTGTTGTTGGATGGTACCACCAGCAGCTCAGCCTGGGGGTTCTTGATAATGTCACGCCAATGGATGGTGTCCGCATGGCACAGGAATTTGTTCTGGTCGACGTAAACACCCCCATTCAGTATCTCTGCACAGGGAGAAAAACAAAAGGCGGAGAAAGAAAGAGAGAAATGAGCACATAACCATGGATATATGGTACATGTACATGATGGCAGAAAATCAATACTTCAAGGTTAACTCCAATCCTTTGTCTCAAAGTACCGTGCTGCATAAGGTGTTCCCTGGAGTGCATCTGAGCATGAAGATAAATGCTATTGACAAATGCACACAGTAATTCAATGCCAGGTCCAAAGACAATGATGTTTCATAAAGAAGTACTCCACAAAATATTAAGTAAATGGATTTTACTGTGTAAACAAAACAGCCTCGCTTTTGAAAATAACTCAAAACTGTATGCCAGTATAATTTCCTAATTATGCATTGAGTATTAAATAATTTCAGACTGGTGTGAAGTTTCTTTCAGAGGGAATCATGCTATAGGTAGAGAGCAGAGTGGGTTTAGAAGTATTTAAATCTTGCATCTCATTGATTTCTTTTTGTAGAGTAAAAAAAAAAAAAGAAGCATTTTGGAACGTGTTCAATTTTTTATTGTTCCACTATTATCTTCAATGGCTCTCTCTTGGCTCACAACAGGCCCAAATCATCAAACTGACTCAGAGAAAATAAGGGATCACAACTCTCTTGACCTACTCCGCAATCCTCTATCAAAGTGAGAGCCAGCGCACCAAAGACAAAGGCGGGCTCCTCATCCAGCATTTGCTTAATAGCAAAAATATGTTTCTTTTCAAGGACCAGTGCCCTTAACAGATGCCTGCGCATGGAGTATGATAATAAATTCTAATCCCTCTCCCTGTTACTAATCCAGGTTTTGGATATGGACACAGAATGAAATGATGCTGCAGTAATCCCCCCTCCCAAGCCGTGACCCATGGCAGAAGAGAAACAACAGCCCCCATCAGTGTCTCTTTCTCTCTAGGACACCAGCTGACTGTATTATTTAACCTAGTTGAAGGATTTAGATACAATCACCTTGCATCCCCTTCTCCTTGAATATGAAGTACTGCCAGATTCCATGAAAGTACTTGTCATAATAAATTAAATTTAATATTAAAAAAAAGTTACAATGTGGTTCAGATCAGGGCTGGATTATCTGAAGGTAAAGAAGGGTATTATCTCCCCAGGCAGATTATTAACAGTGTATGAGTTATGCAGATGATTCAGCAGCTGAGAAGCACACGCAGGAAGCTAATCATTACCATCCGACACCCTGATTAAGGAAGTGGGCCTTGGTAGAGACGGGGACATTTATTCAAAGCCCTCTTAGAGGTGACATGGCGCTCCGTCTGCCCGCTGAATGGCCTACAGCCGCGGCTTCATGTAATCATGTTCCCGTCACAATGGACGATTTATCAGTGGGTGTTCTACATTCATGGGTGGTGGGTGAAAAAAAGGGACAGGCTGTGCTTTATTCAAATAACATGTGGACCACACTGTCAGCATGCTTTGATGTCATTTAAAAATATTAATGAAATAAGAAGCCATCCATTACACAAGCGACATCTCAGATTCGGCAGATTTCTGACATTATATATAGCAATATACTATAATTATCTACAGGAGATGTCTCCATATGTGCATTTCCTTTAGCCCACCTCTAGATTATAATCTGGTTACCCTCGAGTCACCTTGACACAATACAGGGCACCACTATAAAGTGCCACTTCGATCCTCAAAAGATCCTCCAACAGACAACAGTTTTGTTCAGACACATATACACAACCTAAGTCACATACTGTTTACTGTGCACAGTAAAAAAATAAACAAAAAATGTCAACTGGAACACACAGGAGGTCAAAACGACAAGGTTTACACACCCACAGTCTCATAAAGCCAGCAATTTATTTCATTCACTGTAGTCTGGCCAAGGTTCAGACCAGGCTTTTGTTCGGGACAGGTGTCTTTTCAACATGGCTGAACACTTGATGATGGAAAAGAGCTCTCCTTAACTCAGGAATTAACTCTTACTACACCTGACTGGAGGAACGCACCACTAGCTGGACTGTCATTTCTTTCTTCTTTGGTTTTAATTCTAAAACTGGTAAAACATGCTACTCACACTGTAAAGCCTTGAAGTTTCCGAATAATGCTTTATTTTATGTCAAAATCAACATAAACATGGATGTCTGTACCAAATCTCATGGCAATCCATCCAATTGTTGTCCAGACAGTTCACCAAAAATGTCAATGACAATCCATCTTTCAGATGTAGAGAAATTTTACGGGATATGTGAAAACTTTGACCTGCTGGTGGCGTTAGAGGAAAAGTCAGAGGAGCACCAAAGTCCTTAGGAGTCGTCATCTGGGCAACATAGATAAATGTACCAAATTCCATAGCAATCCATCCAATAGTTGTTGAGACATTTAAGTCTGGACCAAAGTGGTGGACCAACCGATCAATAGACCAACATTGCCATCCCCAGAGGCACACCATGGCATGGCTAAAAATTGGTTACGAAAAGTGCATTATCTAAACAAGTAAAGCTAAACTAGAGAAAACTTACATACACCTAAGAAAACCAACAAAAGTGTGTTTTTCCCCAAACGGAGGCGTTCTCATTCTCACAGTCCCATTATCGAGATATTTTTAATCAGGATTTTCTCCAAATCTCAATCTTGTCCAGCTTTGGCTGTGTGACATTAGTCATAAGTGACACCAAGGAAGTGTAGCAATCATAAGACATTTTGCCATTTAAAAGTTAAAACTTTTAGGAATGACAAAATAAGAGAGCAAACATTTTTCATAACATTTTGAAGTAATAATTTCTACATTTGAAGCCTTGAAGGTATGACAGATAAAAATCCATTTTGCAATTTTATGGGGAGCCGTCTTTCCGTTCAACCTGCCCAGCACTGTCCCAAACGCTCTTTTAAGCGCCTTTGTCCACATCCCCCCTGCTCGCTGCAAGACAAATTGCCGCCTCTGCTGTCCATCCAGGCAAGGGCTCTAACTCTTCCAGCGGGATGACAAGCCTGTATCGGGTGGTCATTCATTAATGTGCGACAGTCCTGCGCCACCGCCCACCCCTCCTTGCCGGTCCTCTCTAGTACCCCCACCCCTCCACGCTTCGATCTTCCCATCAGGACGGGAGAATCTACAGCCGACCATCCGCCACTACACCCCTCCTCTCCCAATCCCCTCACCCTCCACCCTGCTGTGAATTACGAGGTAGTCATAAAAGCTATTGTCCTGCATCAGAGCAGGTGGAGGAGGTGGTGGAGGGTGAGAGAGAGGGCAGTAGGAAAAGGAGGGAACAGAGATATGAGGGGAGACCAACATGAGGGAGAGAGAGAAGAGGTTATTGCCAAGGCTAACAAAATTAATTACGATAAAACATTTTATTTTAAGTAATAATTCCCAAACATTTTATATAAATAGACAGAGAATTTTACTGGTACTGCTCTGTAATGCGGATGTGAAGTGCTAGTGATTTGTTCATAAAAGCTTTTGGAGTTGCAGTTCAAAAAACAGGAAGTGGTGTGGTCACTGTATTTGTTATTTATAATTGGCCAAAACTAATGTCTAAACTTTCCTGCACTTGCAGAATTATAGAGTTTGCTTGTAACTGTATGCTTTGTATCCTTTAAAATGGACAAAAGAAAGCTCCCATCTTTTCTTTTTGATAGGCTGCATGTTCGACCAAAGCAGTCACTTTCCGCTGGCTGCTTTGCTGGGTGACATAGTTCCCAGCGATGCCATTTTATGCGTGTATGTGGCTGCTGAGGGCTCCGCTGCCATATGCTCAGGTCATGTTTGGTTCAAGACTGTCTCTGCTGGAGCATTTTGCTTGCATCTCTTTTGGCCGTGAAACAAAGTGGCTCGCTGTGATGGAGAAAAAAAAAGAAATCTCACCACGCCATAGTTGAAGTGTCATGTAGAGTCAGTGATTAGATTTGATGTGGAACTGTGTAGTCGGACATGAGGTGATCACTAGAGAATTTTATCATATAAAACTGAATAAATTGATGAATTAATTAATTTAATAGCATCACTCATAAAATGCATTTACTGCCTTTCTTCCACGTCATCCAGTCCTATCAATCTCACAATTTTGACTTGCTCCAAAGGGTGGTACATGTTATTTGGCACCGTGAAACTGGAGTTCCTGTAAAAAGATGGGGCTTTACTGCTAAAAATTATACATGCTGGGAAACTTCAATGAAAACAACTTAAAACTAAACTGAAATTAACAAATGAAACCCAGATACTCACAGCAAGCTGCCACCTGCTCCCCACAACAAATCAAAACGGCATTTCTACCTTTTCAGCCTCATCTAAACTGGAACGTACCATTTGCTTAGGTAAGAAGAGGGGTGAGTTAAACAAGGGCAAGAATACTACACGATAATAAACAAAGATATGATGCAAAGTAGATATGCTGTACAAGGGTTAACATACAGTTACTGTTTGCATCTAAAGGTATGAACACACAAGCAAACCAACTTGACTATGCAGTATAACTATTTCCCCTTCCCTCTCCTTCCAATCACCGCTTTGAAGCAGTACATCTGTAAGGATCCCCACCTGTTTTCAATATCATTAAACAAGCAGATGACCTGCAACAAGATGAAAGGTACAGTCAGTCAGTACTAAATTTGCTTCTGCATTAATTTCAATTACGAAGAGGATGAGACATATTCCCTACTTCCTTTACAGGAAGCTTTTTGATTTACAATGTATGGAATGCTGCTCTAGTCCCCTCAGTTTATGCCATAGACAGTTTATTGTTTAGCTTAGTGGTTCCCAATTTGGGAGTGGGGACCCCCACTAGAGGTTGTAAGATACATCTGAGGGGTTGTGAGATAATTACATTACCAGAGGAGGAAAACATATTTCTGCTACACAATGTTATGCTTATTTTTACAGACTTTTCTTTAGTCTTTTTCTAAAGAAAAGATTAAAAGACTCTCTTAAACTATTGGCAAATTGAACTTTTTTTTTACTATTCAAATCAAATAAAGAAAAAAAGTCACTGGTTAGTTGAACTAGTCAACAACTGGTAGACATATGCAACCACTGATGAGGGGTCTCGGGTAGACATTGCTTTGTTTTAATGGATCACAAGCTAAAAAAAAAAACATAGCTTGAGTAGAGTTTACCTGGCCAAAAATAAAAATAAAATTAAAATCATATCCAAATCATCCAATCATTGCCACCATTCATGTCTTGCCTGATACAAAGATCTGCCATCTTACACTTTTCCCTTTCTATTGAGTACGGCAATGCAAATGAGCTTTGTGTTTTTATCCTCCACTATTACACTGTACATCAGGACTGGGTGACTGCAATCTTGTACCTTTATTATCGTCAAATAAATCTATTGTCTAATCTATCTATCCCCAGTAGTTCCGATGGTTTGCCGATTATAACTCTGTAGAACACAAATAAACCTACACGACTGAAACAAGCTTGTGCACCGCCATTAATGTTGATAAATTAACTAATTAAAGGGCGAAACACTGGTCTGAAATTAATGACTTAACACTTGAGGAAACCTGATAATGTTGGGGAACAGGATAAGGAAGTAACCTTTTCACACCCATTGTATTACATTTATTATTTTTCCACTATGCCACTGGCATCCATGGAACAGCAGTAGGGCCAGCATAGGCTTTAAATTGTTCTCACTGGCATAAGAAAGGGACAGATAGTGAAGAGTGCAAAGAGAGAGTCAGAGTGCCCTGACAATATTCCTGTGACCCCTGACTGATTATGTAGAGCTAAAAAAAGAAATAAAAGCTATAGATTTTGGCAGGAGTGGGTTTTAAAAGCTCAAGGTAAGAGCAAAAATGTAAATTTGGAGAGGCAATGTGGTATAAGATTTCTTGGGAATACTTATTTGTATTGTGCATCACACACACTCAAAATAGAGAACAGGCCAATCAGTGCACAGCTTGTTAAGGAAGTAAAAATGATCCCTGTGCCAAGTTGCCTTTGCAAGCCAATTAAGTTCATTTCACTGTCGTTCAGCAGAGCGAAGAGCCCCTATTTTGAAGTAGTTTCTAGGCAATGATGGCCCCAGCACCAATCAGTGGCCATAGCTCTATAGGGAGCCTGCTGATGAGCTTTCATCAGTGCTGCTAGCCACTTGTCCCACATCTCTTTCTCTCCCTAATTATGCTGATGAATAAGGCCGTAATAGTGATCTGTCCTCGACTGATGAGTCCATGCGTTTGCCGTTATTGTCTTGTCTTGGGGGCGGGCGTGTCACATATCACACAACTCAAGCAGAGTGCGTTCAGGTCATCCACTCTGCTCTTTTTTATTAGGATCATCTCTTTATCCCTGTCGTCCTCCACCCCGCGCCCACCCCTCGGACCCACCCATGAAATGTACTTTCTCACTGCAGCGACGGGCCGACTTGCTGAGCACGGGGAACAGAAAAATAGAGATGATCACTCTTTCTTTCCACTCTTTCTTGCCCTCTTTTTCTTGAGCCACACACACACACCTACAAACACAAGCACAAGCAAGCCCTTAGATGTGCATGCAAACATAAAAAAAGACAGCAGACAAATTGCACATAGTCAAGTACCTGTAATATTCTCAAGTGAACGTGAGAAATGCTGCACACAGACATACATAATCCCTATGATAAACACCCCCTGTTCAACAGCAAAAAGCATCTTGGAGCTCTGTTGCATCAGGTCGACAAAGCCTCGCATTTGTAGGCAGAGCTGGAGAGTTAAGCCGAGGCTTTACCTCTTAAATGCCAATTAATCACTCAGAGCTTGAGAGAGAAATGCAGAGAGCCCCCAAGGGAAGCACCCTGTAATTGTTTTTCTCTCCCAAAATAAAAATGAAGTAGAATGCACCTTATTTATAGAAATTCCAGCAAGATCCAATGTAGTGCTATTAATGAGAAGTCATTAAAAAGTTAATGTTCTTTTTCATATATATACATACATTTTATCATATTCAGGATAATGTACCATACTTAAAAATTCTAATCCTTCCTATTTTGCCCTGTTTCTCTCAGTGTTAAGTTGCTGTCAATAAATCTCATAACTTCCTGCTCATACGTTTCACATTAAAAGCCTTTCCAGTGGCTCAAAGGGAATAAACCCTTTCTCGTAGGCTTTTTAATGTAAATACATAAAAACTTCCACCCACTAATCTCTGTACACCATTTAATTATGTGCAAGCTTTTGGTCACATTGGGCATACAAGTATAATAATGAAAGAACACATACATGTATACTATACATAGACATTCCAGTAATTAACCCCAGTGTAAAATGTATTTGTATTCTTGTCACAGGCTCTTTTATCCAAAGACATTCCAGCATTTAGCAGCCAGGTTGAAAGGTGGAAATCTTAGCTCTTTGAGGCTTTTAATGTGAAACATCTGCAGGAAAGGTTGAGTTTTACTGACAGTAGCTTAACATCGACTCAGCTTTACATCAACTCTGAACCTGAAAGGTGAGTATGGCGTGGTGTTGTACTGAAGGAAATAATGCTGCTGAAATGTAGATTATTGTGAATTTAGCACGTCATTTGCTTTTTTGCTCTTGCATTTTTATTTTTTTATGTTGCCTTTATTCGTAACCCAGCAGGCCAAGGCATTATTTGAAGACTGGCTTTTATTTGAGAATTCACGGTATGTGTGTGAGCTCTTTGCAGTCATTTACATGCATCAGTTCCTGGTGCTCTGCGTGGCCTGTGTCACAGTGCAGACAGCTGGCATGACAGAAGGTGCCGAAGTGGGGAATGAAACAAATTGCCTTCATTTTCTTAGAGTGCAACCTCTTCAGGGAACACCGGTGAACATTACACAACTGAAACCGCAACAAATCTGCGACTCTGGAAAATAATGACTCGCATGAGAGCCAATGAAGTAAAGTTAGAGAAACAGGGAGGCAGAGAGAATGTGTTCAAGTTGTTTTTGCTGTCCTGAGCAACATTTTCAATTTCCCTCAGATAATAACGTATTTAGGATAACCATCTATAGAAATGACTGTTCTCGGAGACGGAATGAACGAAAGAATTGGTGGACAAAAACAGGCTCAAAAAGAATAACACAAAAAAACAGTCCATCAACAGGAGCTGCCTTGCTCTAAGCCAACCAGCATCCATATCGAGGTTTTCATAAAGCACTTTGAACTTCACAATAAAGTGTCGCGTTCCCCACACTAGTGTAAAAGTCTCTTTCATCTTATGGCTGCAATGCCCACAATATGCTGTCTTGAATGAACTACACTCCAGCAGAAAGAGAACAAAGAGATGTCCTGAAAAAAAAAGACACACATACAAGTGTTACACATGGGAATTCCAAATAAGGAGAGGAAGTTTATGTGTGCATGATTGGGGAGGGGTGGCGTGTTGGTGTGTCAGGGTCCAAGTCTGTGTGGTTGTGTCTACTAAATCTCACCAGAATCAAACTCCCCGTAATTAAAACTGAAGTTCTGGATTTCTCTCGTCAGCCAATTTACAGTAAGACTAAGAAACCCCATGATTTGAGGTAAACACATGACTGGACTGGAAAACAAGCAGTCAGTCCCTTAGGAAACCCTCTGTGTGTAATTGTGAAGCACTCCAACGTACAGTGCCTCCAAGCATGTTTACTCTAAAGAGGGAAAAAAAAACAGAGGCTGTTGAGAAAGTAGCTGCTTAAGTGAAAACGACTTCTCAAATCCCATGAATAACTGTTAAGTCTCCAGACTGCAAACAAGCCGCTGGTAGATAAATGGCTGCAGATCGCCAAGATAATAGAGACAGAAAATGGCAACTAGTTTGCCTCGAGGCACAAAAAAGCAAAACATCAGCAAAAGTAAAGGGGTTTGGTGTTACGAGTGACCAAAATGAAATGAACTTTTTCCAAGTGCAAAGAGGGTAGCGTGGCGTTTCTTTCCAGTAGGGGAAACATCTTGCTCCTGCAGTTGCACATTTTATAAAGAGCTGCATTATTCACACACCTAAAAAGCTGTCAAAGGGGGTGCGCTCTGTTTTATAAATGATACAATCCTTACAAGCAAATCCACAGTGGCTCGGGGGCCTCTGACTTGAGGAGAACTTATCTGATCTTCACGGAAAGGCGGAGGTGGGTCTCCAGAGTGCCGTTTCCCCACTTCTCCATTATTAGCTCTGCCAGCCAAAGAGATATTGTGCTCGGTGACAAATGGGAGAGGAGCGCTAGGGCGCAGACAGTGCGGGGGAGGTCCCCTCCATCTCCCCCCCTTATCCCACCTCCTCTCCCACGATCCGGAGCGCTGCTGCCATGTCCTCCCCGATAACCATAATTGTGTTTTAAAGCCCCTGATTAAATTTTGCTGTCTCGAATGATATTGTTTTGCGATGAATCCTTATGAAAAATGCCTCACATTAGGAGATTATGGAAGCTGTGTAGGTGCAGGAGGAGGCAGCTAAAAGGTGGAGGCGAAGATGACACTATTTTTTTTTCCCACTTCTAAAGCTTCAATGGATGCTAAATGAATCCCTGCCATCACTCTCCTTCTTTTCCTCCACCCACTCTTGCTCCACCCGTCTGCCACGCTCCCTCTCTGTCTTATAAACACACACACACACAGACATAAACACTCCCTTTCTCCTTTGCTAAGATTCCTCACTCTCTTTCCTCCGCTTACCAAAATACACCTGCAGGCATACAGGTTACACAGGAATCAAGATTAGGAAAACTTTTGGAAGGAAGGAAGGAAGGAAGGAAGACATTTGGCTCAAATCTAATAAAAAAAGAAATCCTTCAAAATAAAATAAAAAGTATTCTAGTGTCAATCTCTAAACTTTTGCCTGTCTCATTACTTTACCATCATAATGCAAGTCTCCCGTCCGAGTGTCACTGTACCTCTAAGGGAGGACGATTTTTAAAATTTTTTTTTAGAGGTGACACAAAATGCAATCAGGGCGAATGAGAAGCCAGCAAATTCAATAATGGAGGCAAATGAAAATGGAACTGGAGACTCTGCACTTAAGGCGGGATGGGCTCACAGCCTTAATAAGCCCTCTTCTGTCACCGCTTCTCTGCATCTAAATTAACCAGAGGCCCTCCAATCAGCGCAGGCAAACAAAAGAACCAGCCAAAGAGATGAGAGAGCGCTGCCGAATACTAATCGAGGTAACAAATGGCAGTAGTCGTCAATGATCAACGCTGATGTGTGTGTATGTGTTGCTGGGGGGATTAGTGGAGAATCTATTAACACCCAACTATTATCAGTTTTATCAAAATTGAGTTTACAAGCTTAAATTTAAAGGTGTGTTAAGTGTTAAAAGCACAAGCTCAAAAAAGCCACAAATCTGCAAAAAAGTTCTTTAACCAGTCATGTGTTTTTGAAGTTTGATACTGAGCTTTTAATAGGTCTCAGTGACCCAGAGGTCAAGCAACTCACTCATCAAATAAATTGCCAGGTACAGTCTCAAAGTACAAACAACCCCAGAATTGCTGTCCCATGTTGTTTTCCTACAACAGCAGTGATAGGTTGTTTTACAGTGGAGTTACCCCGACAGTGAGTCCACTCTCTGCTCTGTTATTGTGCTGGAAATTGTGTTTTGGTACAATTGCCCAAGCTCAGAACATCAAACTAAAATTTAGAGGGCACTATGAATGGACCATAGGGGAGCCATCAAGACAGTAAAACTGCTGAGCAGCTTCGCTCATAACTTGAAATGTGGGCTATTATTAAATGTCCACTCTTGACTCAGGAAACCAAGAAAAAACAGGTTCCTTCAGAGCCTTAATATGTGTGTTCTTGAACACCGGCAGTGCACAAGCTTATACACAAAAACACACACTTCGTCTGACATGCATTTTGTAATTCAAATCGGACTCATTACATATTTTCATGGAGCAAAATGCTTAAGAAGTGTCGAAAACAGAGCTAACCCTCTACATTAAAATTGACACCTACAATGGGCTAAATGGGCAATTTGTCATTTTCTGGCACAGAGCTGCAGCACTCATCCCTCCACTTGGGTAATTTGGGACACACCGACACGGGCACACACACACACCAGCAAATCAACTATGACCAGTAAATTGCCTCCATCTGGTTCTACAGTATATTTAGTGTGATGTTCTGTGAGCCAGTCCAGCACAACTCCACTCCTCCCTTTTCCCGACTTTACCTTCGGCTTATGTGACTTCTTCAACAGAGGCTGTGGACATACGTATTCATTAGTGACAATGATTGGCCATGCTTGACACTCTAATGGATTTGCAGTTTGGAGTGGAAGTTACACAACAGATCTCAAGAGGGGCTTGGACTGAGGCGGGGCACTTAAAAAAAATAATGGACCCAAAAAATGTCATTAAAACTTGCCAAAGTCAAGCAGCTTACAGATGCCTGGGAGAGAATGCAGACATAAATTACACATGCACAAACAGTGCAAAGCATACACCATTCATTTTTTCCCCCCGAGACCCCAAAGCATACAAAGATGTTACAATGTCAGGTGGGTAGCATGTGCCTCGTGTCCAAACAAGAAGGCGCTGTGAATATAAACATCATCAGAATGTTAACCAAAAACAGGCTTTGTTTTTAGCTTGATGACATTGCAGTTTTGGGGTTATCAATTGGGTTTCATAACCCCATGTGGTTAACTAATTTTCCCCAAATTGTAGAGAAATTTATAATCCTTCAGTCAGAAAGATTTGACAGAGCAGCCATGTCCAGAGACGTCCCATCCTGACACATCAGAGGCTGGCTGCTGTTGTCCTGAATTACACCAGTGGAGGTTTTGCTCTCTTTAAGACCAAAATGGTGCTTACAGCTTGTGGTTCAGATAATCTAAAAAGGGGAACACAAGAGTCCGGTCACAAATAATTCTAATCTCCCGAAAAATGAATTCAGCTCTAATGAGCAAGTTTGATGAAGTCACAGCTATTTGGTCTGATTGGGTGGGATTTCCAAGGACTCTTGGGTGGAAGTGCTGACTCATTCAGCCTCACCACCCACCACTTTCACTCTAAACAGAACTGCAGAGTTTTGAGCCAGATTAGGCAAGAGGTCTATTGTTGTTTCTACAAAAGACAATGTTGGAAAAATTTTAAAGGGTGTCTGACTTCACTGTTCTCAGTGTAATTGTTTTTTCTTGGCACTTTTGCTTTTATTTCACTTTTGTATATCCACATTTATGAGATACTCATGAATATTTTAGTTAATTTAATAAATGTTTGAGCAGCCAATATTTCAAACCAGTGCCATTAAATGCTTCAAAAATAATTGTAATTTGTTGTATTTTACAGCTTAAGGCCATTTAGGCTGAAACTTTGTGTCCTGAAATTAGCTTTTCAGGCAGAACGTCTTCTTCCTTTGCTATAACTTCCACATCCTATCCTCCTGGCCCTCACCTGAAACCTTATATTTGCTTTGGAGCATGACGAATTGAATGAAAGTTTGAATGTTTAAGCCGTCAAGGCTGTGCTCTCTTTTGTTCTGGTAAGCTGCTGCTACACTGCTCACTGCTGAAAGCTCTGCTGTAACTACAGTTCATATAGCATATCATAGGCCCCACCTCCACCAACCATCCACCTGTAGGTTCTGAGTCTAAGTTCCCCTGGTGGGGAGTTCTCTTTATTATCATCACTGCCCAATCCCTGCTGTTCTGAGCTTGGTGTATGCTTGCTGGGAGTGACGAGCCACTCTGTATTGGCTTACTGAACCTATCTTGGCACATCAATGTAAGCTGTTGACATCATTAGAACTGCTGACGTACGCTTCAGGTAAACTCCCTAAAGACATGATTGGGTATTTAACACAGGATTGGGAAGTTGGGCGTAGGGGGAGGTTCAGGAGGAGGTTTTCCACCTGCTATGTTATACAGTATTATGAGGTAAAGGCCATTAACACACACTGGGCTTTCTATCAGGTGTGTAGGTAGCTCAGTTAGCCAGGGTCAGCTAATACTGACCTACAACACAGTGTGTCAGCCAGTGGAAGTGAACCCTAACATCAAAGAAGGGTGCACAGGGTAGCAGACACACGGCCCTGGGGGACTATTACCATTCCATTAGAGATCATTTTGCCCTCCTTCCAGACGTGCCACAGCCACTAATGGAGACAAACCCGAAGCCCCTTGGGTGCTGTCAAAGGATTTAAACAAAAAAACACCAACGGCAGCGCAGTACTGACAGCACAACACTGATAAAACTGAGCACGGGCATGGCATTACAATGACGTCTGGGTGCAAGAGTGTGAAAAACATGGGAAATTGGAAATAAAGAGATGAGAAAATAAACCGTGGAGTCAGACATGGCGTCCCATTGTGCGTCTGCATGTCAATGAATGTCACCTTTTTTTTTAACGAGCTGTGCTTTGCTGTGTTATCTTGTCTGTTCTTGAGAAGAGGCACTGAGCAACAGCAGGCAGCAGGTTATTGTGGTTCTTTTGGCTGGGCTGTATTTTCTCCAGGTGACAACACAACTGAGAGGACTTGTGCAACAAAGATGACATCTAAGATATCTAAGAAACATCTGTGCAGATCTATGGGTTGCATTGCATTACATAACACTGGAGTATTTTTTTTGTTGTTGTTTTCAAAAGGGAATGCTGGTGCTGTGGTGTTTCAACACTCCAAAAAAAAAAAAGAAAGGGAGTAAAGATGAAAGAAAAAAAAGCAAAACTTTATTTCACAAGTAGACTGAAGGGCTCGCTCGCTTTGCACATCCACGACTGCAGCATTTTCTGGGGTAGCAAAGCAGCGTTTGAAGCTGGGAGATATGTTTTAATCATTTGGCGCCTTAATGATGACACTGAATTCATTATTAATAGGCCCCATCCCTCTACTCTCCCTCTTCCTCATAACAGTCCAGAGTGAGAGTGGGTATTAGCATTAGCCACTTTTGCTCTATTTGATCTTTCCGTAATTACACCACTTTTTGGAGATCACACCACAAGCTTTATGTTAAATAAAGAGGCCTTTTTTTAATACAAATTCCAAACACAATTACCATGCTCCCCCCCTCCCCTATTTTTTTTTTAACAAGGCAGGAATGCGTATTTTTCTCAAACCTGACAGTGAAATGTATATACATATAGCCAGATCCCTCTTAAGTGCCAATTTGAATTGAACATGAGGTGGAAAAGAGTTGAAAATTGAGGCAAGCATAGAAAAGGCAACATCAGTCAGCTGTCTTCATGTGAACTGCAGTGCTGTAGGATTCTCCTTTTAGGTGTGTGCCCTTTTTTCAAATAAGCAGAGGGTATAATATCTTTGATGTGCTGGATCTTTATACTCTCCACTGAGGGGATTTACTGTATAGACCAAATTCCGCCTTTATGACACTTCTGAAACACTTGAGAAAGAAAAAAAAGTTTGCTAATTCTCAGTAGCTGAGAAAATCAATTCATAGACTTTTTTATTCTCATAAAATGATATATTTACTTAAGACAATTGGTGCTGTTAAATAAAACCATATTATATCTATATTTATCTAAATGAGTATATGCCCTGACACTTTTCAGTATCAGTGGCATCCGGTCACAGTTCTTTTGATTCCCTCCCATCATCACTTTGCAAATCTCCTTAATCATGAAGGAAAATCTCCTTTTTGTTTTACTGATTTAGCTGAGCAGAGTGACTGTGAAGATGAGAAACTGCTTAGAATGCTTGTGAACCGGTAAATCAATAGTCATGCTCTAAAAATGAAGATGCACATGGGGTTAATTATAATGAAGTCTATTAATCAATTCATCTCAGCGGCAACTGCTGTTGGTAATTTGGCCTAAATGCATTCAAAATACTCACAAAAATGCTGCAATTAGCGAGACGGTGGCGGTAAATTATAAGCTTTAAATTAGGGGATGTTTGGGTTGTTGCCAGGTTGTGAAACCATGGCAGTGTCACTACAGTCCCAGTGAGCATTAAGGTGAGAAAGGCAGAGAGGTTATAGAAGAAAGAAAGGGGGATGGCAGAACTGGTGCTTTGCTTTCTGCACACGAGCATGGGGGGTGCATTGCTGCCAGATGGGAAGTTGGAGTCAGATCTCTCTTTGGGGCACGCTGAGCCATTTGGCCCCCATCCAAATGGGCAATTTCACATGGTAGAAAAAAAAGTGTCCAAACAAATCTCACAAACAAAGCAAAACTTAAGCAAAGAAAGAGGGGGAATCTGGATCTGAAAACCATTTCATACACGCCACCTCATCAGCTCTGAGAGTCGTATGGTGGTTATTATCACCACTGCTGCACAGCATGGGGTAATTAGCATTGCAGTGGCATGCTGTATGCACACAGTTCATGTGGCTGTCGATGCATGTCTTGTGTATGTGTGTAATAGGTTATTAAGGCTTACGAGGAGCTGCAGAAGCATCATAGGGTGAAGCTGAACAAGTCGATATCAGAGGAGTTTCTTTAACACAGATTACTATAACCCTGCTACTTTAAAGACTACACAGCTGTATGCATACTGACTCCACAGCCAAATTAAATTCCACGCTTTCTGTGGACTCTCACTGTGTAGTGAATCCACAGAGGGATTAGTAGCAGTGAAGCTGTTGTTTAATGTATTGTGTGAGAAATGCTGAATATATTCTCACTCGGGCACGCACATCCCCTCTACATATGGTGGTGGGCCGCAAAATGAATTACAAATAAGTACATTCCATCATATATGAATTTAAGAAAATGCGCATGGTAGCATCCTTGTCATCATTGGGAAGGAAGAATAATCTGCTGGCCTAATTGTGATCTTATTTAAAAGAGAGAATTCACTGTATATTCCTTTTTGTCCCAGGCAGAGGAGTGGAGGGAATCAAGAGGAACTGCACTGATCCATATGCATGGTTGGATCTGGCTTAATTGCAGCGTTGGGGTCCACTGGGATCAGATGGTATGGACGAAGGGCTAGCGATGTGAGGCAGCCATCCTGAGTATGTGCCAAGACAGGAGGTGTGAGGAGTGCCAGCCAGAGAGGCAGGGGGCCGCTGGAGAGCCTGAATCACAGCGGTGAAGCAGAGGTAAATTCTGCCTCTGAGGATCAACACAGTCTCCAAAAGTTTCACGGAAATAAGAGGAGTTCGAAGATGTAGATTATGCATTGTGGACATAAATAATGCAAGGATACCTTACTGCACCCAGAAAGGATTATTTGATACCTCACATATATTTTCCACTGTGCCTCTCCAGTTACATAAAGAAAAACATCCTGATCTTTTCACAAAATTTACTGTATGTTGGCTGGATGTCTGCCAGTAGGTCGTTCTGTAAGGCAGAAAACAGCACAGAAACACTGGTCCACTAGCTGAATCATTTCCTCATTCCTGGAAGGTTATGGAGGACACTGATCATGAAACACTTTCGCCCCTGGGGAATCAAAATACCTTGGAGAACAGGTGAGCACACTCAAGCTGTTTCTCATGGAATAAAAGGAAAGAAAGAACTCAAATAAAATACAACCTAGACAATAAAGGTGACATTCTGCACATACTTTGTTTATGATCCTTTCACTACAAGTTATTTGTAGTCTAGTAACAGTCTTTGGTTTGCAGAAAAAAAGCATTCATTAGTACAATTTGAGAAATGACAGGAAGACAGAAGAGAAGCCATGAGACGTCCATGGAAGGAGGAAAAAAAGAGAAAAACAGAAAATGAGTCAGACAGGGATAAAGGTCCAATTAGGCCTCCCTGTCTTCGTAGGGGTGGTCAAAATGGAAGGCGCCCTACTGCTTTACCAGCTTAGGGTGTCAGCACGGCCTTAAAACTCTCAGGAGTCCTTTATCACCGTGTCCAGACTCCATAAAACGCTGCTTATTACACTAAATCTGTCATGTGCTTTAATATGGATCACTGTTTGATCCCCCACCATCAATCACAAAAACACTATGGCAAAGTCAATGGCGTAAGAGCCCAGGATGAATTTCTGCTGTCCAACTTTTCAACACTGATGGGTTTTCCCATCAATATATGGACCTCCAAGATGTTATTGCACTTGTTGAACATTTCCTGTATTTGTGCTCCATCCCCAAAAGGTTACAAAGGTTGATTCAGGACTGCAAGACACATGACTTCTGTTTTACACTGAAATTAATTTGGTTCCTCTGTGAAACGTTTGACACAGAATTGCCTGCAGTAGGAACGCAAGATGGATGCAGGATAAATTGCAATGCCCACAGGAGAACAGTGTAAAGCGGGCAGATCGATGCCAGAGAAGAAGCCTCAGGCAAAATACAACAAAGGGGGATACAGCAGAGGCTTGGCAGTTTAGGGCACATACCACGTGATCGGCCCATGGTGGGATCGAGCCCAGTTTGTTACCCTTTCCTTGCTTTGCTCTTTTTAATCATTACAGGCCTAAAAAAATGACTTCCGATACCTTGGTATGAACAAATTGTCAGGAGGATTGGCAGCTTCTCACGCATTTGTCTTTGTGCTTTGGCTGTACTTTAGAGGACATACGTGTTGGACATGATTTTTTTTCCATTGGCCATTGCAAGATGCTCTAAAAGATTTAGCGCCATTCGTGCTGGAAGAAGAGTGCTCTATTCCTGTTTTTCTGCCATAAAAAAAAAATCCAGCAAATTCCCTCCAAAATCCGACAAGATGAAAGGAAACAAAATGCTATGCTAATGTAGAGACTCGAAAAGGCGTCCCACTCTCTTCTTGTTGTTCTTGTCTACAAGTAGTTAACAAACAAGTCATACGTGGTAAGTTTCTAAATGAGCAAGGTGGAGGGATATTAGAGAAGACCGAGTGAAATAAAGGGGACGCCCAACATACTTTCTTTTCTTTCAAGTCCAATGCCTTTTCCTTTATTCACTCAACATGTTTAATATACTGTGCTGTACTATACTTGATGTTCAAACATTCAGTACATTTCCTTGAGAGCTGACACTGTCCTCATACAGCCTTGGACACCGTCATCTTTTTGTGGAACATGGAACGTGGGTTTCATCCCTGACCTTCGTCCCATATAAAAGCTTCTGTCTGTTTACCATCTTCCCTGTCACTCTAGACAGTACGGCCTCAGATAGAGAAAAAAAAATGCTATAAAATAAAAAGAGTGACCCTAAGACTGAGCTCCACTGCTTCTCCTCAGATTGTATGTGACAGTTGTCCCTCAGCCAGTGCTTCTCCTTCGATGGCTTGTGTTTCTCTCCTGGAGCGATGGTAATACTGCTGCCAAGACAAGGAGAAAAAGGCAACACCTGACTCCTGATGTGCTGAAAAAAAAGTGAACCTTTTAGCAGGCTGACTGCCATTACAGCTCAATCTGTGAGAATTACATGTATGAATTATACAACTAATGAGGACATTGGCGAGGACATTTGGAGAGAGCAGTGAGAGGAGACATGATTCAGCAGGAAGACAGCGTTTTAAAGGATGATTTTAAAGCCTGTAACAGAGGAAAGTGTTTGCTTCTACTATTTTGGAAGGTCACTCCACCATTGGGTAACACCAAAATGGCAAAGATGAACTCGTGCCTAGGTCATGACTCAAAGGTCTGATACCAAGATAAAGTTAACGTAGACAAAAGCTGCCCTTTACAAAAGAAAAGAAAAGCTGTTACATAAAACATAACACAACCACTTCCAAAAACTTACTCCATGAAAAAAGCCTATTTTTGAGTGTGTAAACAAGAATGTAATTAATGGGAAAATAGGACTTTTCACAGACATTTGATCCCTCTATATAGCAACCCAGACGATTAATTTGCTTGGGTAGCAGATACGTAGCTTCTAAAGTTGAGTTCCAATTTTGAGACTTAATTAAAAAGGCCCTATTAAATCCATATATGTGGGTGTAAAAACTAGTCAAACACAAGCATTTATAGTGCAGGGAATGGCAATGCACTTTGCAGGGTGCTGAAAAATGTATGCCTAATTCACAAAAAGATGCTATAATTCATATTGGATGGACTTTATATTGCAAAAAAAAAAAGAATTTTCTCCAATGATTTATCATAATTACTTGCTTTACACTGTGTTTTACTCTGACATGTTGATTATGCAGCATGTCGTTAAGTGTGCTAACACTCATGCAATCATTCTGACCAGTGAGGTTGCGCAGGCCCAGCTGCCTCAGGCCGTAGTACCCGTCCCGCCTGTAGTTGAGGAAGATGGCCAGGGAGTAGCGACCCTCGTACAGTTTGGTGCCTCGGACGATCCGTAGGTTCTCCAGCGGCAGGTAGTCGAACTGGTTGAGAGCCACCAACACATAGCCGGTCACTTCTCTGATTGACTGCATGGGGAAAAAAGAGAGGAGTATATTTAATACGCTGTGTAAGGCCCAGATTTGGTGGATACACCAAATTATATGAATATTTTGGCTGTGTCCGAAATCAGTCACTACTCACTACATAGTCCACTATATAGTGAGTTCACCATTTTGTAGTGCTGTCTGAACGTACAGTGAGAATTATTATGCCCTATATAGTGGACTATAGTGGAAAGAATCCCACAGTGCATTGTGAAAAGTAGTGTAAGTAGTGTCATGCATTGCGCTGAAAGAAAAATATCAGATGGACGAGAGGAGAGAAAGCAGCGCAAAAACGTTTTTTCATTTTTCAGGCGAGCTCACTAAATAGTCCTCTACATTGAACTCCTTAGATAGTGAGTAGGGAGTAGCGAATGAGTGAATGATTTTGGACACAGCCATTGTCTCTCAACACAAAAATATTATCAAACAGTGATATTTAGGCAAGTGAAACCAGCATCCAAAGAATTACGTCTATATTGGACGATTCTGCACTCATTCCATGCCAGTATAGAAAACAGTGTACCGTTTATGTAGCTAGGCTGAGAGTAAGGACGTGGAGGTCAGGGTGGTGGATGGGCATCAGACTTTTATGCAGGAGACTGAATTTGTGTCCCGTCACAGACAACCAATTGTTTTAGCTGCCTAACCCTAACTGTACCATGACCATCATTTATTAGCCACATCCACAATCTTTCCTTAGTCTTAAGCACTGTACTGTAGTTTCAAAGTGCAAATATTGGAGTAATCCAGGGTTTTGCATTGCACATATTTGCCTCCAACTTTTCATTTTCAATGCCAAACTGCCTCTTTTTTTTATTTTTATTTTTTTTTAGCTATGTCTGCCTCATGGAATCTACTTGAAGCGGTAATGCATTCCTCTCATTTTCTATGCACGGAGCATGTTATTTGCATTTTGAAATGTCAAGCGCATGAAAAATTTGGACATACAAAAGGATTAAAATGTCAGCTCAACTGCAGACTGATTATACTTCTCTCATTACAGTCTCTCAGCTGTTCTTAAAGGCTTGAGAAGCCATGATGCTACTAGCAAATATGACATTCATAGAGTCCAATAAGCAACCACACCTTTAAAAACAATATTTTCAAATCCAAATAGAGAATATTTGTAATTGTATTTGATTGATTTGATTTATATATTAAAGGCATCACATGGAAACTCTCAGTCAGGTGTGATTGAATTCCTCAGAGACCTAAAATGAAAAGAGGAAACATTATTTGGCATTGGTTCAAGCTGATAGGCCTTGGCTGAATGCCTGAGTCAGACAAACATAATATGTGGAAATAGACAGCTCCAGTGCCTTGCTGAAGAGCATGGCAGACCTCAACTATCTGCCTCATCATGCATCAATTGACCTTCTCAAAAGTCACAAAAAATCAGGCTGATTACCTCTGTGTTATGCACTTGATGAGGCAAATTAATTCAACGGCAATGTCAGGCTGAAAGATGAGGCCAAGGTAAGCACTTTAAATTTTTGAATATTTGTATTAAAATTCTCCAGAAAAAAAGAAGAAGAAAAAAGAGGGTTAAAGGTCAATGACAGATAACAGCTCTTCAAAAGAAAAGTGAAAAAAAAAAAACATCTTTTAGCTGACAGCCCTATCAATCAATTTTGCAGCAGATCACATCTTCACATACAGCATCATTGCCAGATGATCAAACTTAGCTTGCTGTGTGTGTGTGTGTGTGTCTTCTAAAACACAGCTTATTCCCTTGTTGCTGCAACTCCATCTCTGTGACCATGCAATATTCACTTCAACAGCAGCCTGAGCTTACTTAAACACACACAGAAAAACTCACGAACACACATACAACAGCTGTTAAATGCCACACTAACACATTTTACCGACCACCGCTGACAAGCCTAATTAGAACACCACATTTAAAAGTGGGGGGAAAAAATGGAAACAGATCTGCTTACAAGGTTCAACACTGACTTGTACAATGAAGGCATCGTTTGCAGCAGTTGGCAGACACAGATTTTATTCCTGTGGCTTTTTCTTTTCTTTTCTTTTTGGGAATCAGTCCTTTCTTTGTCATTTTTTTCAAACTACAGTGTCAACAACCACTTCTTTTCACGTTGGGGCCAGAGGCGTCACCAAGAGGGTGTAAAACATGAAGATATTCATATAATCCCCTAAAGCTCCCCTATAGCTTCCAGCTTCTTCTGCACAGGTGCCAAGACCAACCAGTAGGAGTCACTAGTGCAGCAACAAGGATATGATCCCTCACCGGCTTCCCATCAGTGAACACAGAGAGCTGGCTTTAACATTTTTTCATTTGGTTTATATTTAAGTATCATATATGAGCTCAAAGCAGCACCAAGCAACACTGACATGCATTCAAACTCTCCATGGTCATTAAATAGTAAACTCTCATTTAAGGGCATTTTAAATTTCCAGCAACAGGGCATGAAGGGAAAAGGTTCTGAAGCAACGGGAAGCTACAGACACATCCTAATGACCAGAGACAGGCCAGATGATTGGTTAGGAGGGAGGGAGAAAATGAGTAATGTGAGGTTTGATTGGCTGTTGACCCCTGGGGGACGCGAGTGGAGACTGACAGTTAGGACACTGCATGAGGAGTGCCTGCATTTCAGGATAATAGCAGGTAGCTAAGATTAGCTTCTATATTGAGCACTCAGCAAACACGCGCACCTGCCAAGTAGACCCATTGTAACACTAACACAATAGGAAGGAAACAGACAGTGGAGGTGCTTATTAGCAAGATTACAATGTGTCAATCACCTGAAGAGAGAAAGAACAACATAATAAAAGAGCAGTAGAATCCATTTCAGCGGAGGCTTTGATTAGCATACTTATTGCAAAAAGGATTTCTATTGTGAGACACTCCACTGCCTGTCAAAAACCCCTTGGTGAAATCATTTTCTGTCAAAAATGTGTTGTGTGGGGCACCCCGGTAGCTCACCTGTTGGAGCGCGTACCATATACTAAGACTGAGTCCTTACTGCAGGGGCTCCGATGCGACTCCAGCTGGACCCTTTGCTGCATGTCATCCCTTTTCTCTCGCCCAACCTTCCTGTCTGTCTTCAGCGGTCCCTATCCAATAAAGGCAAAAAATGCCCGAAAAAATATCTAAAAAAAAGTTATGTGAATTTGTTTGTTAGAGAGCTACCAAGTTGTGCAACTTTATGCAACTCCATGCAACTTGTGACTCAGCCTCTAAAAAAAAAAAGCGAAAAGGCTTTCTTTCTGTGTTGATCCAGCACAGTGGTTGGAAGTCGTGCCGTTTCATCACTTTGACCCTACCGTGACCCCGTGTTTGCTGCTGGGGGCCAGGGTGCCTCATGAGCTCGCCCTGCTATCATTAACTCCGCCGTAACCCCCAGGTGCCTGCCAGGGGCGCTATGACTGGGAACGGGGGAGGCTGCTCCGCAACCCGACCCAGCTGTAGGCATGCACTGGGCTGCTGGCAGACTCCACAGTGCTTCCACTGTGCCCCCGTTCTCCCTGCCAGCCTCCGGGACCCGCTGGCAAAACCAAAGAAAAAGTGTTTCCCTGTTGCTTAGCAACCGCAGGAAAGCCTTCCAGCGGGAGCGAGGGAGAGCAAAGCGGGAGAGAGCAGGCAGAAGAAAGAAAAAAAACAGACTTAGAAAGGATTTTTTGTTGTAATTTACCTAATTCAATTAAAGGATTACTCTGGCCATTCTCTGTAATTTTCTTTCACTTTGACACTATTTAATTTCCTTCCGTTGCCATAAATTGTTTTTTTCTGAAAGCTTTCTGGATCAATATTTATCTGCGTTCCTCTGTGCTGGAAGAGGGAGGAAGCAGGGATACAAGGAGGAGGGAGGTCCGGAGGGAAGTAAACACAAGCACCTGCATTTCCCCTCCTGCCGCATCAACTGCGCTCAGTTTCAGAAACGCAAACACAGGAGCTGAAGGATGCTACTCGGAGAAGCTGCCCACCGCTGCCTTGCGGGTGACGTGCTCAGACTTAACAACGTGGACGGTGGGCAGACAAACTGATGTTTTCTCCCTTGTATTTTCTCAAAAAATATACACTCAACAAGGTGAGTGGGAGGGCTAATTTGTACCAACAAGGTGCATGAACGCTTGCTTGCTCACACACACACCTCATTTCCTTCATCCTCCTCTAAAATGAACCTTAGCTCGTGACATTAGAGCTGAGAAGGGAAAAAGCGCTAAAATCTTTACACAGTCTGGCACAAGTCGAGGTCATTATTTTAGAAACCATTTTGACAGAATCTTTTGATTCCAGCTTGACTGATGGATCATAGTGTTTTTCTGTTGTTAGAGCCACTAAGGGTGAAGAATGTTGCCTTCTTCTCTGTTACACACTTACATGTTTACACAATCTCAACACACATACAGGCCTCAGATATTCCGATAACCCCCACCTACGCATAAAAAAACACTGCCACGAGGCACAGACAAGACTTAGTCAACGTAGGTCAACTACCCATGATGCATTGCAAGTTTAAAAGTTTCCTCTAGCGCTTTTCTCCATAAATCGCAAGCAATTAGTGGCCTAGTGTGGAGCGCTCAGTCAAACAGAATCCTATGCGGCCCCGACAGGCTCGTTTCCTCTCTTCTTTCGGTTTACCTCTAGGCAAAATGTGAATTTCAAATGTTGGTAAATTGCTCTTTGCATCTCCGGGATACATCGCATTGAGGCCAAGGCAAGGGGAGCCAAAAGTGCTTTATCTACTCCACAGAACACAATCATGATAGAAGGTGGCTGTGCTGTCTTGGAAACAGAAACTGCTTGATATGAGGCTGTGAGTTGCCGTGCACCTCTCCAGATCTGTGGAAAGGTTTTTCAGTGCCTCGCAGTATGGAGACATACTCGCGTGGCGCTACATACTAACTCCAATTTGGAAGGGGGGCTATTTGTCACATAATTCAGCAACAGTTGGTAAAAAGAGAGGAGAAGCATAAGAGGTGAATACTTAAGCTGGATTAAAGATGAAAAAATAAAATGACTACCGGCTCACCAGCATTCAGGAACCTCCAATTTTACCTCAAATATGACTTAACAGACACTTATGTAAGCTAATGTACCAAACTGCATGGTGTTTTTAGGCTAATAGCCTGTATGCCTACTATAATTTTTTCATTCAACTTACTTTGCAGATACTCAGGGAACCTTGCCAACACAGCCAATAGATTTGCATACAAATTTCTTCAGTTTCGGTCTTCCCAAGAATCGCCTTTGGGCTTCACCCCAGATTCAGAGAAAAACGCTGCATTAGAGAATTTAAGAGGAAGAATTAATAGAGGTTTGAGTTAAAAACATCATCGCTATACACTCTCCATCTGGATATGTGTATATTACATGTATTATTGAACTGAATTATTCACCTTTTATGTTAATACTGATGCATCAACATGTAAGCAGCATTTTACTATTGTAGCTGGCTGAGATTTAGCAAATTCTAACTACTTTATACATTGTAGTGTTGAATTGTTTAATCCAGTGGTACTGAACCATCTCCAAATGTTCACACAAAAAATCTGAGAGGTTTTGAGATGACTGAAGTAAATCAAACTTCTGCTACAAAAATTTGCATTCTTTTTTTGTGGGGGGGGGGCTTCGGACTGAATCTTTTTGAAGCCTTATGTTATTTAAATGAAACCATCTGAGAAGTTTATAGGTGCAGTCTCTTTGGTAGAACTGCTTATAGACAGCTGAAACATGATGAGGGGCCCCATCTAGACACTGCTTTTTTTGTAAAGTGTCACAAGCCAAAAAGGCTGGGAACCACTGGTTTAATCTTTGACAGTGCATTGTATTTTATAAACTTATTTTATCCTTTCTTATGTAATCTGAAAAGTCACTGTACAGCTGTCAATTAAATGTAGTGGAGTAAAAAGGTCAATATTTCAAATATAGTGAAGCAAAATGGTACTTAAGTTACTTTCAACCTATGTTTTTTTTTTCTCATTACGTCTGAGCTGTAAAACGTGTAGACTAGTGAAAAAATGAAGGAAAAACCTGAAGGAATATGTGGAGAACCATCACGACTTCTTCCATACAGGATACAAGGGTCACTGACAGTTCTCTCAACAATGAATCGAGACATCAAATGAGGGAGGAATGGTGTTCATCCCTCCAGCAGAGTCACAGAGACTTAGGGAATCTCTGACAAGGAGAACTAAAGCTCAAAACCTTACATTGATTGAATGTGTCACCCATCAGTATGTCTATCATAACCGAAATAACTTGTTATGTTGGGATTTGTAGTTTGCTTTGATCCAACATTTTAGATGCTACTGAGGCCTCTACCCAAGTGGATTTTTTTAATCTACTCTGGTCTCTCCCTCTGACAGTGTCGCTTTCATCAGGCTAAGCCGATTTGGATAGACTCTTAAACAACATCAGTGGGGCGAAGCAGCTGGATCTTCGAAAAAGCCACGGCTTTGTTATCTCAAAATAATGAGCTATTTAAGTCGCGCCCATGAGAAAACAATGTTTGATACCTTGAGATAACGATGTAATTCAATTGTTATCTCGGGATAGCAAACATGAGCACTACAAACTGAGTTGCTGTCTCGAGATAATGAGATAGTTAGGACATGATCATGTGAAAACAGTTTGATATCTCGAGATAATGACACAATTAAGTTGTAATCTCAACATAACAGGCCTAAAAGTAGTAGAAGCTGATCTCAGCTTCTGTAAAAATACAAATATTAGGCAGCAAATCGTGCAAAAACATAGAAGAAGGAGGTATAGAAAGTCAAAGTGAAAGAATAAACAACAATCTAGAAGAACAAGAAGAGAGACGCTGAGGGTTAGGGGGTGCAGTGTACTGAAGCGTTTGCAGAAAGCGCACAATGATAAGGGGAAGGGAAGTGGAGCACAGAGGAGATATATTTCAAAGCATAATTAATAGCGCACCTGTTCCTGTCATCTGGATGAGTGAGAGTATAAATGAGGTAGATGGCTTGAGAAGGAGCGATAGAAGGGGGAAGGATTTGGTGAAGGTGGAAGAAAAGGAGGAAGGGGTGGGGGAGGGATAGGTGGAGAGAGGGGAAGGTACAGCAAAGTGCAAAAGGAGAGGAGGAAGGGGGAAAAAGGCATCATGCAGGGAAAAAAAGTATAATGACACCATTATAAAATACAAGAGATGGGACACATATTATGGTGATTATGGCTCATTTCCATACATATAGAGCACTCTGCCAGTGAGTCAAGGAGAGTGCAGTGGCGCATGTCAGCGGCAAGACTGCCGACTCTCAACAGTTTGATCCGACTGCAGCGCCGGCGCAATCTGACTCCTCCACACGGCAGCAAAGTCAATGGGCGGGCAGGGACCTGTTTACCAATTCGCTTCAATGAGCTCTGTAAGAGATGTATGCACTCCTTCACCTCGTGCGACTGTTTGGCTGCTAAGTATGCTGAGAGCACTCGGGCGTGACATTCAAGATTTTGAGAAATCCTGTTTAAAAAAATCAAGGCCTTTGAGAGGAGGGCCATTGACTTTGAAAGAAATGAAAATCCAGCTGCATGAAATGTCACCGTGAAAACGACTGAGTCATTCAGTACAGGTATTTGTGCAGAGTTTGGTAGATTTTTTTTTTTCCTAAAAGGCTTGTGAGGAACATCTCAAGTTTGTTTATAGTACCCTGAGGTACTCCTGTGAGATGAATCAACAGGGTGAAAAGTGTGCAGGTGGGGGAGGGCGGGGCTTTTGCTCACTTCAAATGGAAACCACATCAAATGTGGAGGGGTGAGTGTTTTGAACCCACACACCACTTTTCATGTCGGTGGCGCAGAGCAACTTGAAATCCACTCCCTTTATTTTAGCTTCTCCACCAGCACATTAGAGAAAGTCAATTTCTTGCTGATCAAAAGACTTTAGTTGGATGAGCTTTCAGTGGAAGAATATCTATCCTCACACAGTGTCATGAATCAAGTTATACCATATATTGTGATCAAATACCTGGACGCAAGCCTCATCGAAGTTAAGATGAAACCAGGAAGAAGGTTAATCAAATGGTGATTTTTATTCTTTTTTTAAATAAGCCTAGAGCTCACTCATCTTCAAGTATTTTTATTCTTAATTTTCTTAATTTAGATAGTGAGCAAGTAGAGAGGAGACCAAATTTGATAAGTGCTGCAAGAGGTGGGAAATGAACCTTCTAAGTGCAATTTCCTGACGTAATTAAAATTTTAAACTTAATTTAAAAAATATTGATTTATAAATGCAATGAAGCCTATGAAAAAAAAAATGTTATACTGTTTTTCCACGTTGGATCGCAATTACTCAAGTCGCCACTGGACATATTGAAGGGCAAGTTTTCAGAGTCAGATACACACACTGACATGTTTCAGTTTCAACACTGCCAGCTAGTGTTGACAATGACTTTGGGATGACACAGTGGAATGTGTGTGTGTATATGTGTGTGTGTGTGTGTATATCCAGGGGTGTGCCTCCAGCAGCTGTGCTACTGGCTTTCGGCGCTGATATTTATTGTCTCAGACAGCCCGACAATCTCATATAAGCCGGTTTCATGAGCGGCGTCTGTGTTGTCAAGACACATTTACAGTAAAGACCCTGACTCTGAAATTAAAATTACCAAAGGGGAAAGTTTGCAGCGCATTAGCAGGCAAACCTAAAACAGTGACAGTGCAGTACAGTATCTGATCCTTAAGCCGCAGTGAAAACACTAATACATAACTCATGAGGCGAGGCTGTTGTAGCAACCCAGCAACAGTCGCGTGGCGTATCACATTATGCTGTAGCCTTTGGGGACCCTACATAATGCAGTTATGTGACAAAGCTAGTGCACGTCAGCCACAGGCTGGCTTCTGCCCGCTTGACAGTAGCTATGGAGGAAAAAAGTGAGAAGCATGTTATCTCCTGTTGCACCTAGCTCCTGTATCTCATATTTAAGTCCCTCATTATTCATGGTCACCGCAGCTTAGGACAAAGATTTCAAGAGCTGCCAGGATCCCTGAGGGGAAGGGCCAATCTGCAGCATGGGGGGGCCCGACAAGTCCAAGGAGAGGAGAAGGAAGGGGGAGCTGAGTGGCCTCCGAGGCCCCAATGTCAGTTCACTCCTCTGGGGAAGAAAAGGTGCTTACCGGCCCTTCCAAGTGATTGATGATTGGGCCCAGTGCAGAGGTAGGATGCAGCCAGACAACGCGAGACTTTGCTTGGATAATCAATTTATGTCAATGGGAAAGAAGACAAAACATATGAATCCCCAATGTGGAAGGTTGTGAATGTATGGAAGCAAAATAGAAGTTACAGGTAATGATTGTGTTATGAGAGGTCGTCGAGGACATAAATCATGCTTTCTCTCACAAGGGGCACCATAGTCTCACAAAATACTACTACTATACCTTCCTACATGCACAATCATACTTTCATACTAACCATTATATTCCTCTATGTACACGACTATTCTCTCCTAAAATTAAACTTATACTCTCTTTTTACTCTAATTTTACTATAATCAGCCAAAATGGTATATGCAGGAGAGGATGATAGAAGTAGTGCAAGTGAAACAGAACGACATACAACAACATATAACAGAGAATAATTCTATAAAAGTGAATGAGAATAGTAGTTGATTCATTGATTGAAATGGGGAAAAAAAAATATTTGTTACTAATTGAATTACTTTTTTTTACATCAAAAAGAAGAAAAGTTAAACAACTAGAAAAAAACTGGTAACTTTGCAGTTATTCTAATAGAAGAACTGTCAAATCTGGAGTTTTCCTGAAACGCAGCATGGCTTAATAAGTAAAACTACAGATTATTACAACTTTGGTTTCATTTTGTAGCTCTTGCCATCAGTTTTATTGGTTATTATAACAGAATACTCACAAAGTTAATTTCTGAGACCTGGTAATGCACCGACATCGCTAAAATTAGGTCTAAATCTGATTCCAGTCCTCCTAGGATCCTTAATGTACTTGAAAACATTTTGTTTTAAGAGGAACGCAGTAATCCAGAACTCTTGCCTCGGCAAGAATTTTACCTGCCTTTCTCTTCAACCATCTTTCTAATTAAAAAACATCATAATCTTCACCACTTTCTCACAAACTCAACTCAAACACTACTTTTCTTTCTCACATACACCAAACTGTGGAATATGAACTACAAATGTATTCATGCCTGGTAACCAGACAGCTGTGGGACTGATTACAGCTACGTCAGATTTGATCTGTCTTGTCTCTTTATAAAGTGTGTGTGTATATGTGTGCTGTTTATTGGTTGTCAGCCATTTTCCCTCAAGGGGAAATTATGGCAGTGGCATCATCAGCGGTTGTGAAGCATACCACGTTTTAGCGCCAAACTACTTCATTACTCTGGAATCAAACTGCCCTAATCGGAGATGGATGTCCTGATTTGTGGCAACACAAGGTGTGTGTATGTCCATGTGTACGCACGTGTGTGTCTGTTTGTGGATGTGTGCATGTTACAGGTGCATCCATGCACGCAAATGCCAACGTGCAGGTGTTTTTAGAGGGAGTGGGATGGCAATATAAATCAATTTGACTACATAATGAAATATGAGATAAAGCACACATGACAAACGCCAGTTACAACACAAGATTGCTCAATTCGATATGTAATACACAGCATGTAGCATGCTAAAGTTCTACCTGGCCAAATGAAAAGACAGAATGCACCTTTAGAGAGGGGAAATGTCTTAAGGCAAGTGCTACAAACTTCACACTTGGTATCAGCTGATTTTTAAAGACACATGTAGATTAGATGTGTGTGTCTGCATTTGTGTGTTCATGTGGTTTCCGCTCCCCAGGCTGTGCATATAGTATGCTATCTTAGCCAATCAGCAATAGCAAAAAACAATTTCTTTTCCCTGTAGGGGGTTAAAGCTCATCTCTACCGCAGCCTAAGGCATTTTTCCTTTTATAGTTAATTCATACGTACATAGATCCAGATCCCCCGCACTGCAATGGAGGTCGACATCAGTCGTGTAATTGGACAACTGTCAGATGTTGGACACATTAATTTATACTTTCTCTCATCTGTATACTATGTGAGCATCTTTACATCTTACAACAAAAGAGTGTACATGAATGTGGATCACTTTGTTGCCAAGAACAGAAGACTGTCATCACCAGAAAGCAAAATAGCAACCTGTTATGCAGTGTGAAGGTGTTAAGGTACAGTACGTTCACATCACATGAATATTCACTCTGTATCCCATTGACTTCTATTGAAGCTAACATGATGGACAAATTCAAGGATGTGAGTTCTAATTCGTTGTTTTTGTTTCTCTTTCCGGCAGACTCACAGGTCAGAGATCACCTTTGTTCAACTTTGACTGTCTCTATGTGCACAGACGGCCAATAGAAACACTGCTGCACTGTGTTTGGAAATGAAGAACCCAATATTGTAGAATGTTTCATCACCATGTTTTGTACAACATTACACTACCAGACTATAAATTGCAGCATTGCTCTGCTCAATATTTATTTATTACCCACATCCAAATGGTGACTTCATATCCTTACCCTTAATTAGGGCCAAAAATGCCTAAAACGACACACCCAAATTAAAATGCTGTAGCTTCTGAACCACACTGACTATATGCATAACTAGGGAAAGAAAACCTCCCAATGTTTCTTGTGAAAGTGCCAGAAACAGAGCAGCGCGTCTGTGAAGTCGGAAAAAATTGAAAATGAAGATGCTTGGGTCAAAAAAGTGTTTGACTTTGACACGGGAGACCACTATTGCATCCTGTCTCCTACCAAAAGTTAACACTGGTTACTTAAACATGGGAAACCTAATCATAACCAAGTTTTAGTTGCCTAAACCTAACCAAAATCTTAACCACAGAGGTGGCAGATCAGGGAATACTCATATGACTTGTTTATTTTGTTTTTTTACTGCCATGCAGGTAAATTTGGTAGGCACTGACAAACACCCCATACCAAATACAACTCACATAAAGCATTGCTTTAGTCAGCTGACCCAACTACAAACAAGGCAGAAAAAAAAAAAAAAAAAATACAACTGCACAAAACTGTAATATTATCTGTTCAATAATGTTTTTAACTTTGTGATGAGATTTTTTCTGAAACAAAGAAGCATACTTTTCAGACTGTGGAACAAAGTAGGTTCTAGCCATCAGTGAGCATCCAGCAGCAGAGTGGATTACTGAGCAAGATGGAAATGCATGGAATATGTTTTCAGCCAGTATGGAAATAACTCCTGAGGCATAAGCTGAGGAATATAAGTGAGGAGTGTTTGCTATTTGCATAAATATTTCAAAAATGTGTACAATACACTAGGTAATAATAAATAGGACAGACTTGACAGTAACTCTAATGGAATTACAGTCATTTCAGGACAGTGTAACAGTAGCACAAAGATAAAGTAATGTGATGGAACAGAAAGAAATGTTCACACTCCAACCGACTTGGTTGATGCGTCGCCCTGTGAGTAACTGTGGATGGAGTTAGCAGCTCTGGGTGAATCTGTATAGCAGTCTGGTGCAATTTTTAGCAGGCTGTTATTTCCCGCCTTTGTCTTGTCTCTTAAACAATTGCATTGTTTTGCTGAGCTGACATAATTAGCCTTTAAGCTCCAATCAGGCTGCGTTCCTCAAAAACAAAGAATAACAAGACTAGGAGTCTACAGCCACGCTAGCGGCTCTGTGAGGCTGTGTCGGCACAGTGGTGCTTTGTGCTAAAGGCTAACATTATCATGCTAATATCCTCACAATGGCAATGCTAACATGCTGGTGTTTAGCAGGTATAATGCTTACCATGTTCACCTTATTAGTTTAGCCTGCTAACATTTGCTAATTAGCACTTTTCGCTGCTCTACACAAAAATATGGACTTCTGGTGAGCTAAGATCAATGCTAACATGCTGGTGTTGAATTTTAATAGTTCATCATTTATTTCCCTGCATTCAGCGTGAATGCAGGGAAATAAATGATGAACTATTAAAATTCATACTTAGCCGTTAAAGCACAGAAAAAGGTGTACAAAGACTAGAGCGGCAGTTAATACATAGTACTCAACATCAGGGCTAACACAAACAGATACATACAAACTTAGGAAAGAGGCCGTCACACAAAGACATCATGAGTCACATAATGCATACATATCGTACACATACGGACACACACAGACACGTGTTCACACTCACAAATACACAGTGTAAATGTCACTGAGGACCGCAATCTGTTCCTTCCACTCAGCATAGCTGGAGCAGCATTTTCCCAAAGCCAGCTGAGAGAGGCAGATATTAAAAAGGCATTGGGGGAAACAATTTACACACACCCATAAATTAATCTGCCGCTAAGATGCATTTTTTAATAGCTGAACGGGGGCCAGGGGGAGGCCTGGGTGCTCCAAATGGCAGGATCTGTGTCACAGACATGACGCACACCGAATGTGTCTCTTAAGACTGCAGTGGGAGCAACTTCATATCTCAGTAGCTACACGACACCGAGCTGAATAAGAAGGGATAATGGAGCCAAGAGGACAACAATAGCAGATTGGTATTAAGGTATAACACCACTGATAACATGCTGGGTCTGTCCCAGTGCACACATTTGGGGTCTTAAGCACTTCAGTGAGCGTCCAAGCGCCACCTGGTATGAAGGCAAATGTGTCCCACTTCTAAAAAATGCCAACACCCTGCACACACAACCCACACTTGATGCACACTTATCCTAATACCATGTAGGAGTGATATTTAGAGCTTAGTGTATTACACAATTCATCAAAGTCGGCTTGCAGTCCAGTTGTTGGTGGTAGTACTCCTGTGAGCTGGTTTATAGAAGCATGAGGAAGTTGTAATCAGTTTCATGACATGTTGATGACATTCACATCAACATGATGATTTCAATGATTTTGAAAGACCAACAATAACTAAGACTAAATATGGTAATGATAAAGCAAACGTCTTCTAAATATATAAACTGACCAGTGTCTTCCAAAGCTGAATGGATACAATGCAAAACTAGATGGTAATAAGTTGATATAGTCCTGCTTTCAAAATGTTTCAAAAGTAATTATAAGTTACTGATTCCAAAAAGTAAAAAAAAAAAAAAAAAGGTTAGTTAGGTTATGCTCACATTGTTTCCTGTAGAAATCAACTTTTATGATCAATCAAATGTATGGGAAAGAAGAAGGTAAGAAAGACAGCTTTCGTAGAACCAAGAAAAAAAAGACACTGATTGACTGTCTTGTTTTAAGAAAATAAAAACTTCTAGGAAAAGCAAGAGGGATTTTCTCTCTGTCACCGCCTGAAACAAAAACTGGTACTGTTTTTTGGAGTTATAAAAACCAGTAACACTGACCTCATTCTGTTTTCTGTTGCTGACTTCTGGTTAGTGAGGTGCAGTGTTGTCCTGTATGACTCAAAGATAGAGCCTAACACCATGCATTTGGATGAACTGTTAGTGAAGCACTAACATAAGAGATGTATGTTATGCTGATTATGATGTAGGTGAAGATGCTTGGATGAAAATCATCCACCAAACTACATAACAATTCCTGATGTTTTTTTGTTTCTGCCAACTGTCTCTGCAAACCTGATTGTCCTCTTTCAGCTGCTTGTGCCACTATCATTACTTCAAGAATAATACAAATGTGTGCCGATGTGAGACTATCAAACATGCAGAATGTTTTGCATGCACATAATGTAACTTGGATGCTAACAGACAACTTTAATCAGCACTGGAACTCTACAGAATTGAAGAAATCCAACCTCTGTTGGGTACACTGTGTGGAGTATGCAATTGCAAAAATCGTATGAATCATTGCGAGTCACAAAATCTTTAGGAAATGTCATAAAAATGCAATATGCATACATAATATATCCTGCAGCTATGTTGCGCTGCCTTCCAAAAGGCATATGATCTCAGAGCACAGTAACACAAGGGCTGCTAAGCACAGCCAGACACAAGATTGTTCAGACTGTCTCATAATGTAACTATTCATATGTTAGCAACTAAGATGTGAGGATTTCAGAAAGTTCATGGAAAGTTGTGGGAGACACGACTGGAACAAGAGAAAGTCCATTATTTATTCGTGGTTTGCAGTGAGAGGTTATTTCTTGGCTTGACTTAACTCTTCCCTGCAGAAGTATGAGACCGTTCTTAGTACTCTCAGTGTTCACTTTGCTGGTGGTGCCAGTTTGGGTTTCTTGTTGAGATTGAATTTAGAGAAGACAGGTTGAATTCCTGCTAGTCACTCCTAGTATAACCAAAGTTGTGGCCATGACTGATGAGGAAAACAGGGCGGTCTGTAAAAAACTATCCCGATATCTTGCATGTCTGCAGCGTTAAATCGTACCACACAAGCTTGCTCACCAAATGTTCAAATTTCTATATTTTTCGGGGGCACATTAAGAACTTCTTGTACATGTTGGCTTAAAAAATTGAGACTGAAATTTCATTTTTGGCCATGGAAACTGCAGCTGACAAAACAATTTCAACACAAGGTCAATTAGCAAGTATTAATATCAGTTTTTTGTGGATTTCAGATGGGGTTTTTGTCCAGGAAAAAAAAGACAAAATACAGAAGAAAAACTCCTTACAGGTGAAATTTGTTGGAATTCTGGTCAAATATTTCCAAAAAGTAGGAACGACATCATTATTATAACCCCAAATCATATTAATATTTCTGTTGTACTCAATAAGAGAATCTTTGGGGGAAGCTACAAGCACATCCATAGCTCATGCAAAAAATTCTAAAAGAAACGTATAGAGATCTGGTGTATGGTGAGATTTGAACTTGCACAGCTGCATTCTAACTGTGCTCGTTGAGGGAAGGCTTTCAGTTGTGTGGGAGTAAATAACCGCTTTAAAGCGATGAAACTGTTGTATTTTAATGTGGATTGTGTGCTGAGTCTCTCAGTAGTCATCACCCTCCGATACAAAAGAAAGAAATGAAAATCAAACTATTAAAATATTCGTGCTCTCCTATTTACCTCTTTGAAGATGAAGACATGCATATTATTGTCATTAAAACCCACACGATCGGCGACAGCCAAGGGATGATTCCAGGACATGAATTTTTAAACTAATAAAACTATTTGCACCTGGTAATAAGATAGCACAGGTGTGAGTGAAGAGAAATGCCACGCTGTTTGACACTCAGTGAGTCAGAGAGAGTGGGGAATGAACAGGACTGGTTGTAGAGGAGGGGAAAACACCGCTAGATCTTTATCCGTTCCTCTCGGCCCCATGCATCTGCCACCATAATTTGTGATAATGACGGCATCCCAGCAGGGCCACTCTGCGCAGAGTGATTCGGAATTGATTTAGTGCATTAATTACGCCCCTGTTACGCCGGTGTCATGGACAATATTTTACAATTTGATAAGCAAAAGACGCGCCGTGGGATCATTTTGATGAATTGCGAGGGTTCGGCCGTGGCGCGCTTTTATGGTCGTACCTTTTAATTTACCGGTAATCACTTTCCCCCTCCATGCCGTGGAAGCAGCAAGACTTTAATTTCACCTCGGAGACCTCTGCTCTGCACCGTGTCTGCTTTGATCAGGCCCAGCAAAAAAGCCAGGCATGCAGCCGACCGCACACACACACACACACACGCGCGCGCAGAGATGAATAGGTGAGCAGGACAATCGGATCTTGAATTCCGGATGGCAGGTTGTGTGCATGTTTAATGTGTCTGTTTGTGTGTACATGCATATGTTTCCATAATATGTGTTGTATGGATATGTGTGTGTGTGCATCTATTTTGTTACTCTAGCCCCTGTGCACCTCTCTCTGCATCGAAACAACAGCTCTCCAGTGCTGCAGGCTAGACAACCAGGAGCCCAGTAATGAGCAGGAGCAGTAGTGTCTGAGTCCTACCACCTACCGAGCCTCCCTGGGGGCAGAAGAGACACCCCAACATCCAAACTGTGGGGCTGCAACTGCCACAGGAGTCAGGTCCAACAGCGGCAGCCCAAACAGGGCAGTTCGCTAAAAAAAGTTGTCTACTCTGTAAACAATATGCATAAATGTATGCCTCCATCTTTATGTATTATGTATGCCTCATCCTTATTTTGACTACTGAACATATTGTTGCAGCTACAACAAAAATGTTGGTGCTTGATAACTAAGTCTCAGACTTCTTATTGTTCAGATCATTCAGCCACTATTTCAAATGCTTTGCTGTTAACTCCTCTTGAATGCATTGCTAAGACCTTTGCATAGTAAATTGCTCCACTTGAATTATATGAAATGAATTATATACTGTGTCAAAAAAACATCAAAATGATCATCAATCATTCGGGTCCTATTATGGTGAAAACCTCAACCAACAGGGTGAGATCATTTCACGTGTTTCCAACCACTTGTCTTTAAAAATTAGTATTGAATATTTTTTTTCCTTTTCTATCTCTACAATTCCTGAAACAAGGGAAACACCAGGTGGAATATCTCATCCATTGGCAGATTTTTCTTTTCTTTTTGATTTAAGCAAGTTTGAGGTTTCCAAATTCCCTTCTGGTTAACAAATTACTCAACTGCAGAAAACAGCTACACTCTGGTAAGAGAGCAGAAAAAAATAAATATATAAAACAAAGAGTAAAATGTTATATTTT